>PVLC010003695.1:0-79388 GCA_004027655.1 Graphiurus murinus
GTCAATCACTAAACTGACCAGGAGATAGGGGGAGGGTGGGTGGGAATTGGGGAAGGGTTAATGAGAAATATGTGCATGGATGTCTTTACCTGTACTAGCTTGTACCCAACAAAAATGTGTAATTAACCCTGTTGTACCCAAGAAATGTATAAAATTCCATGCTAAAAAATTAAAAAAAGAAATAAAAAATTTAAAAAAAAAAAAAAAAAAAAAAAGAACAGGAAAAGAATCTTGTAAAAGCGCATCCTTCTGTCTGCAGTTGGCGCAGTTTTAAAGTTGGAAGAAAATGCTGCGTTTCTCGTTCTGCTGCATAGATTGCGATTAACTGCACACCTTCGAACTGCGTATCAGTTGCTGGCTTGGTGCAATCAGACACATGAATGGCTGTTTTGTGCTGGAATCCTGTTGAGCAGCCTGGCTCCGCAGACATGCCCGGGGCAGGGTGTCCCGCGCTATCTTTATTGTTAAGGAGGCAGAGTCGCAGGGCTTGCTGGAGAGGAACTTTCCAATATCATATCTAATTAGAGTGAGTGCAAGGTTATTTCCATAGACATTACTGGCGATTTGGGAACTTACTTGATTCTTGGCTCGCTTGCGGTCCCTGGGGTCCTGAGGTTTGACAGCCAGAGTTGGGCACCTGCTGCCTCTGGTGGTTTTACCCTGCTTTGCCTAGCTTAAAGAGAGACAAAGAGAATTAATTCCCTTACTCTCAGGGTTGTGAGGGCCAGGGTGTGTTAGAACCACATCGGGGTTGATGTTACACACCTGTGTGCACGTGTGTGTGCGCGTGCACGGAGGCGTGTGCTCATGTGTGTACACGGAGGCGTGTGCGCGTGCACTCGTGTGTGTGTGTGCGTGTGTGTGTGCGTGTGTGTGTGCGTGTGTGTGTGTGTGCACAGAGGCGTGTGCGCGTGCACTCGTGTGTGTGCGTGTGTGTGTGTGTGTGTGTGACTGGAGACTGCATTCAGGGGCATTCTACCTCTGTACTATACTCCCAGCCCTGTCTTATTTTTTATTTTGTAAACAGGATCAAAATGTTACTTTTTAAAACTCTGCTTCCCGCAGCCACCTCCTGCAGGGCTAAAGAACACGTCTGTGGTGTCGAATATCCCATCTCTCCTCCTCTTGCCCTTTGCCACAAAAACCTAGACAGGAGTCTCCGGTGACCTCAGTTATGGCGTCCGCTAGGAACTACTGAGATTAGGTAAACCCTGGATTGGGGAGATGAAGAATTCATCGCGTATCTACACCCCAACACACCAGCACTTAGGAAGGAGACACTGTTCATAACACACATTTGGGGCACTCCAAACTTTATTCAAAGAAACAAAAAGGCAAAGAATGGGTGCTGTATGTTAGCTGTGGGGTCACGGAGACGTGATAAGCGATATGTGAACTCAGGGAAAGTCCCCTGGGACAGGGCCTGGGGCGGGGAGGGTGAGGAAGCTGGTGAAGGAGAGAAGGGATGGGTAGAAAGGAGACAGGCAGGAAGGGAAAGTAACATATCACTTTAATACAAAAAACCTGGAGCTGAAACGCTTCAGCTTCTACTCCACAAACCGGTTCTCTTTCCCAGGCCAGACTCTTCCCAAATTCCTGGGAAATCTGTAAATCTTAGAGTTAACTGAAAGAAACTATAATTGCCCTGTGCATTGATAACAAGACAGGTACAATATTTGGAAAAACCTATAATTTAGGACACTCTCCAGCTTATCTGTCAGTCAGCTAGTGAGGATCCCAGTCAGCCTGAGGACCCTAAGGTTGACCAGACCACCTGACCACCAGGACGCGCCTCGGGACTGCTGGCCTGAGATCATCCTCCCTAAAGCTTGACCAGACTACCAGACCACCATAAACCGCCTGGGAACCTACCGGCCTGAGATCATCCCCACACATCTCCTCTAGCCCACCCTCATGAAAGTCCTCTCTAAGATGAGAGCCCTGCACACCCCAAGATGCCTTCCTCATCTTGAGGGGCCCACAATCTCTCTTTAATGTGCATTTCTTCCCTTTTCCCCAAATAAACCTCTGTCCATGTCTCTGACTGGCACGTGCTGAAATTCTTTTCCGCCCCGTTAGCCAGGGACCCTGCAGATCCTGAGTTCCTGGGCTGAGGATTCACCCCAGCAAAGCCGCCAGGCTCCTTGCTGCTCCTTTGACCGCACAGCTCAGCTCCATGTCTGACATCTTGTAGGACAAGCAGTGTGGCGCACACTGTGCCCCCAGGTGGGGTCACTTCAGGCTCCCTGACCCTTCCTGACTTTGCTCTGGTTTAGCATCTCCAGTCCCTGCTAAACTTGAAATGCTGGTATGGTAGTGTTCGAAACTCCCTTGGGCACACCAGATCCTGGGGAGCCGGAGGGCAGAACGCCTGCCTTCTTTTGGAATGACCAAGGGACCCCTGGCTGAAAGCTGGGGGGATTCTGAGCAATGAGGAGCACAGTGATCCTGATCTGGATCCGAATCCGGATCCGAATCCAGATCCGAATCCGAATCCGAATCCGAATCCAGGGCTCCTGAGGGCCCGTTCCTTAGAAGCCAAGGGCCCTGGGCCGGAGTGTCTGCGCCCAGACTCTAATAGCATTCGGCATAATGAATGCTTGGCACCAGGCCTGTTTTGACCAGCAGCTCGGCCTCCTTAGCTGAAGATACAGAAGTCTCTTCTCTCGCTGGTGTTCGCTTTTCTGGAATGCTGTGGATCATCCTCTGCACCTGATCCAAGGACTCCCTTTGAGTATCCAGGACGTGCAAGCTGTTTGCCGACGGGAGCTTGCTATTTTGAAGTCAGTGGGGAGGCCCCCAGAGTCAGATGCATGCTAAATAACTTCCTCCAGAGATTGACTTTCCGGGAGTCCTCTGATGAAGCTGGGGGGAGAGAAATGGGAGGAAAAGAAGTGTCTCTTTACCAGCCTAACTTGCCCGGACCAGTGCTGCAGGGCATTTTTCTTTAACCCAGTAAACTGGACCCTGGGACTGGAGTCTGTCTGGCTGCGGACAACTTTCTATTATTATGTAAACAGAGCAACAGTGCAGCCCTTTAAGAGTTGTTGGCAGAGGCTAACCCTTTGTCTGCCAAAAGGTAGGCTCTGGCTTGGCTTGTGAGGCCAGGAGTTTGCACAGTAAACAGTGGTGACCTATAAGCCAGCCAGTCAACTTGCAGATGGCCTTATTAGGCCGGCCCCGGGGGCCATCGGCTGGGGACAGGCCAGCAGGGCCTGGCGCGGAGGGCTGGTGTCCTGCAAGGAACCTCAGGACCTGCACCCTGGAGGCTCGGCCTAGTACCGTTCAATTAATTATAGTGTTCCATGATGACAGGAATATACGCTCTCCTGGGCAGGCAGAGTTTATGGTGGCGGGGAACGGGCAGCCCGCAGGCGGAGGTGACTTCCCAGAGGACACAGCGGCGTCTCTTCTGTTCCTGCACTGTCAAGTTCTGGGCCACAGCTTACTCCATGGAGTGGAGATTTGATCCGAGATGTTTATTGCTTTCCTCTTCATCCAAGAGGGTTTGCAGACTCTTAGCATCTTGTTCGTGGTTGGTAGTGAAGTCTCTCCCGTGGGAAGGTCGTGTGGGAAGTGGGGAGAGGTGTCACCGGCCAGTAAGGATGGTACAGGGTCCTAGAGTCCTAGCAGCAGGGGACCCGAGTTCTCAGTGACCCCAGTTCTCATGTCATTGCTTTCTATAAAGTATAGGCTAGACTGAATAAACACTTACTTACCTCTCCATTGCTGGGCATGGTGGTGCATGTCTGTAATCCTAGTATTGGGAGGCTGAGATAGGAGGATCACAAGTTCAAGGCCAGCCTCAGCAACTTAGTGAAAACCTGTTTTATTTCAAAATAAAAAATAAAAATAGGGCTGGGGTGTGGCTCAGTGGTAGAACACTCCTGGGTTCAATCCCCAGTACCAGGGGGGGGAAAATTACCTCCCCATTGGACATTTCTGTATTAAAATTGGAGAGATTTTCTCCACCTGGTGAAACCTTCCAGGCTGAATCCCTCTGTTCTCCTCTGAGCCCCTCCTCTCTAAGCTTGATACAGTAACTGGAAGTTACAGAAGGCGGCACTTTTCTATGCTGAAATTTTGGTTCAGACTTCTCAAGTTCCTGAAACCCATCAGCTGGGGCTCGGGGACCAAGGCTGCTGACCGACAAGTGAGCAGGGCACGGAGGAGCCAGTGCTGGTGACGGCAGGGGCCACGCGCAGAAGCGGCTAAGGTCAGGTCTCCTCTCCAGCTGCTGCTTGGCCAGTGCGCTTCACGTTTCTGCCTCGGCAGTCCACGTTGCACAGTGGACCAAGGAGAAAGGAGGAACCAGCTTGCCCCAAGCCCTGCTGGGACAGAAGCCAGGCCTCACGCATACTAAGCAAGTGCTCTGTGTGTATCGATGATAAAAGATGGGGTTTGATAAAACTTACTGCCTTCTGATCAAGTTTTATAAAGTGATAAGATTGATTTGATAAAGTCAGTGGGAGAAGATTTATTCAATGACAATTGATTTTGAGGGATAATCACTTTTTTGTGGGGGATCATTAAATGGTTTGCCCTTTTTGCTTTGTTTTGTTTCTGATGCTAGGCATTGAACCCAGGGCCTCACACATCATGAACACACAGGAGGCCACTGAGCTGTATCCCAGCCCATATTTTGTCTTTTGAGGAAGGGAAAATCACTTAATTACTGATATAAATGGATTATACTGCTCTAATCAGTTACATTTAATAGTGGAAAAGCAATGAACATTTCCCTCCAAAGGAGTCTGAATAAAAAAAAAAAGTGATAATTTACATTTGTCTAGGACACTGCCACATACATACTCATTTTATATGCCTTGGCACAGCCGAAACGCTTCATCTTGTGTAGACAAATGTTTTGAAGTTAAAAAGAGGGGAAACTCCCAGTACTTGGGAGGTTGAGATAAGAGGATCAAAGGTTCGAGGCCAGCCTCAGCAACATAGCAAGCCCCTCAGCAATCTAGTGAGACTCTGTTTCAAAATAAAAAGTAAAACATAAAATAGTGCTAGGGGTGTAGCTTGGAGGTAGAATGCCCCTGGGTTTAATCCGAGAGAGAGAGAGAGACAGAGACAGAGACAGAGACAGAGAGACAGACAGACAGAGACAACACAGAAACGTTCTCTCTTCTAGGAGGCAAGTCCTCAAGGTAATTCTGCAGTGATGTTTGTCTCGCCCTCTGCTTGGGCTCTTGGTGGCTCTGAAGTTCCACTCACGCATCTCTCATTGTGCCTGGGAAGAAGTTCTCACTCACAGAGGAGAGTTTTTCTACCTAACTGGAGCGCACGAGGGATTAAGGAACCCTCCAATGCCTACCGAGATAACAGGGTGGCAAAGGGCTTTGGTGCTTACACCCAAACACTCGTCCTTCCCTTCCTGGGTGGCACCCTTATCCGGACTGTAGCTCACCGAGGGGACTCGTGGACCAAACATGTCTAGTCACTCTTGATGCCCGTGTTCTCGGGCACGTGCTCCCGTGGACTTTCAGTCACATCCGGGTCACTCCGATATCAAACGCGATAGGTTGCGCTGTGCTGCGTGGTGTGGAGACAGTGACACGGGGACATCTGTTCCTGCTCAGTGCAGAGGCTGCCCGCCCAAAGGCCGAGGAGGTGCAGGTGACAGAAAGTATCAGCCTGCCACTTGCGTGGTTCTCCCGACATCGAATCCCGCGGTTCACTGTCCTGTGTTTCAGTGGCTTCCGTGGCTGGCGGTCCCGAGGGAGATGGGGACCAAGGCTCTGGGCCGGGCTGGGGCCGTGGAAGGAGCCCAATAGCGAGTTTATGTGCAGATCAGCCCTATACACACACACACGCTTGTGTATGTATGTATATGTGTGTCACATAGATGCATGTGACTGGCTTCTGTATTTTACACACCTATATATGGTTATATGGTTTTGTGCATATGTGTGTGTGGTACTGGGGGTTGATTGAACACAAGGGTTCAATTCTGCCTCTAAGCTACACCCCCAGCCCTATTCTATTTTGCATTTGGAAACAGTCTCTAAGTTGCAGAGGGTCTTGCTAAGTAGCTGAGGCTGGCCTCGAACCTGCAATCCTCCTGTTTCAGCCTCTCGGGTACTAGGATCACAGGCGTGCACTGCTGCACCTGTGCTTTTGCATTTCTCGATGTAGAATCCCAGTTGACAGGTTGAAATGATGAGGCACTAAGCTGCACAGGAGGAGGTGCCCGATTAATACATTAGTTCTAGGAAATTATTTTCTCCCTCCCAGAAGACCAGGCGGCATGGCATCTGGAATTGGTTTTCTGATGGGCGTCTGGCGCGGCTCTGCCGTCTCTTCCTGGGCTCTCTGCTGGCCCTCCCACCTCCGCTGGCCTGGCCGGGCCCCTGGGAGGTGGGTCCTGTGAGCTCGGCCTCCCCTAAGCGACAGCGCCCTGGCAGCTCCCGTGTCTGTGTCACCTCCTCCTGTCCACTCACCTGCAGCCCTCGAGTTCTTCAAACTCATCCCTTGTGATCATCCTGTTTTCCCAGTTCCTCTGGATTTGACATCACCGAATGGGAATGGCTTGCATTCTAGTCTTTGAACCTTGGAGTCCATTGTAATCCTACATGGTAGGAGGACCTTCTCGTGGAACAGGCACCCCGGTGACACACGTTTCACTTATAGCAGCAACTCAGCTTACTGGTGGCCAGGCACAGGTCTGTAATTCCCGGACCTGGGAGGCTGAGACAGGAGGATCAAGGGTGGCGGCCAGAGCACACTAACTTAGCAAGAACCTGTGTCAAAATAAAAAGTTCCATGGTAGGACCCCTGGGTTCAATCCCCAGTAACTTACACACACACACACACACACACACACACACACACACACTAGTATAAATATATCTTCAGTCATTTTGACAAGTGAAGAATGTCTTTACTTTTTATATTTATTTATTTATTATTATTAATTTTTTTCTGTAACCTTCCCATGCCACCCACTCTGTGAGCCCAAGATCTGCTTCCCTGGTGCCGATGGCACATGACATATGTCCTCAGGAAGTGTGGGATTCCCTGGTACTCCCTCCCACCCCATCTATCAGAATGTTCTGGAACCTGCTCTGAGGACCCGAGTCCCCTCTCCAGGAACAGTTAACATGACCCAAGGAAAGCCGGCGTGATGTGACAGCAGGCCGCTCAGCCCTTCCTGGCGTGGCACACTGAGTTTTGTCTCGGTTACAATTGTTATTTTGAAGATACCTTTCTGAAGTCCAGAAGGCCCAGGAGTTATTCATGGCAGTTCCTTCAAATCCGTCAGCTCTAGTGCAGAACAGTTACGATTGATCGATCGGGCATTCCTTTATATATTTGCTTGTCCACCACCTGGACTTGGAGGCTCATAAACAATGGTCATCTCTGATGATGCAGTGTTTCCTCTCTGTCTGCTCCTGCGAACGCCAGCCATCAAGAGAGGGGAGTTGAAGCCGGGCGTGGTGGCGCACGCTTGTAATCCCAGCATTCGGGAGGCTGAGACCGGAGGATCTGGGTTCGAGGCCAGCCTCAGCTACCTAGTAAGACACTCCGAAACTTAGTGAGACCCTGTTTCAAAATAAAGAATAAAAAAAAAATAGGGCTGAGGGTGTAGCTCAGAGGTAGAACACCCCTGGGTTCAATCCCCAGCACTCCCCTCCCCCAACACAGAAACCACACACCTGGGCTTTATTCACCCAGTGGTCAATTAAGAACCCTCTGGGGTTGGTGCTTTGCACGGGCACAGATGTTCTTGGTGTCTCCCTAACCTTCGGGGAGTGGTGGGATGACCACCTGTCCATCCGCCTGGGTGTTTGGTCCAGTGCCTCTCACCAGAGCGCCCCTGGACGCTCAGCGTGTGCCTGCCTTTGGTATCAGCTTGTGACTTATCTTTAGTGTCCTTTTCTTACTGTCCCCAAATCTCACATGGTGGCCATTCGTAGGTGGTTTCAGGTACATACCCCTCTCAGAGCCATCCCCAGCAGCGTCTCCAGAAGGCCGTCCTCATCTCAAACTGGAGCAGTCCCATTAGACAGCCCCCTTCCCTCTGCTCCCCCTCGCTACCAGTCCACTCTCTGAACCTGTGGATCTGACTCTGCTAGCTACCTAGCATTAGTGGAATATATGATGTATGACTGGTTTATTTCACCTGGCCTGATACTTTCGGGTTGGTGTTGTAGCGTGTGTCCAAATGTGGCATGCCTTTTTGAGACTGAGTAATATTCCACTGCACGCATATTTCAGTGTACATCTTATTTTCTACTTATTTTTCTTACATTGGTGCATTGTAAACCTGGTGTGTTCCCCTCCGCCTCCCCGTACAGGTTTTTGCGATTGGTGTCGATAACTTCTTGTATGCATGTAGCACTATTTGAAATGTTTCCTTTGTTAAGTCTCCTCCCCCCCAGCACCACCTCCTTTCCTTAATCTCCTAATATTTTACTGGAATCTCTCTACGTTTATCTGAAATCTCTTTTGTTTCCCAACTTCTCTTGAGCTTCTATGCATAAGAGAAAGCATACAACTCTTCAGTTCCTGAGACTGGCTAGTCTCACTTAGCATAATATTCTCTGGCTCCATCCATTTTCCTGCAAATGACATACTTTTGTTCTTTACGGCTGAGTAAAATTTTATTATGGAAATATTAGGAATAAATCTAACCATGGAGGTCAAAGACCTCTCTAATGAAAATAATAAAACACTAAAGAAAGAAATTGGAGAAGACCTTAGAAGATGGAAAGATCTTCCATGCACTTGGACAGGCAGAATAAATATTATCAAAATGGCCATTCTACCAAAAGCCATCTACAGACACCTGATTTCAGATTGTACTACGGAGCTACAGAAATAAAAAGAGCATAGTATTGGCACAAAAATGGACACACAGACTCAATGCAATCACTTAAAATACCAATGTCATGCTTCACAGAGCTGGAAAAAACAGTCCTAAAAGTAATGCAGAAAAACAAAAGACCCAGAATAGACAAAGCAATTCTCAGCAATAAGAACCACACTGGAGGCATCATAACACCTGATTTCAGATTGTACTACAGAGCTACAGAAATAAAAACAGCATGGCATTGGCACAAAAACAAACACATAGACCAATGGAATAAGGTGGACGAAACAAACATAAATTCTCACACTTACAGCCAGTTTATTTATTTTTATCTATTTACATTTCCTACAATGCTAGAGATCAAATGTAGGGCTTCTGCATACTAGGCAAGTGTCTGCACCCCAGAGCTCCATCCCCCGTCTTCAGTATACATTTTAAACATGGAACTGACTTCCAGGTCTTTCATTCTTGCTCTGAGAAATCCCTTGCCATTCTCTGGAGTACCTGGGAATTTTTTTTTTTCTTTTCAAGAATCATTACTAGCCAGGCGTGGTGACGCATGCTTGTAATCCCAGCATTTGGGAGGCTGAGACCGGAGGATCCGGGTTCGAGGCCAGCCTCAGCTACCTAGTGAGGCACTTGGAAACTTAGTGAGACCCGGTTTCAAAATAAAGAATACAAAATAGGGCTGGGGGTATAGCTCGGAGGTAGAATGCCCCTGAGTTCAATCCCCAGTACCGAAAAAAAAAAAAAAGAATCATTACTTATAGATTCAAAACCAGCCAGAAACCAACATGATTAAACTTTCACTACAAATGTTAACATTACTTATTTGAACATTTATTTTAAGGACATTAATAAGTCTTTTAGGGGATTGCAATAAGCTTTTACTTCAAAAAGCATTCTTACGTATGGAAAGGCTGGCCCGACTTTGTTTCGACACATCTGATAAAGAAATAGCTGTGAGTTTTAATATATCTTACTGTTGAAAGCACTCCTGCACTTTCATCTCGACATGCGTGGCCTGTTTTAAATTACCTTGTGTAATGATGTAACGCAAAATTTTATTTGCAGACTGGTCCAAAATATTACTAGCAACCCACATCCACAAAGCGCTTTCACGTTCACACAGGAGGAGAGTGGGACTGGAATAAGGAGCTGGAATGTTTGCATAACCAGTGAGTGATAAAAGGGAAATGAGCAGGGCTGAGCAGGCTCCCCATGGCGGGATCACCTCGGCCAGCAGCCCCGCAGCCGAGCAAGGGTCTGCACACATAAATAAAGTCCACCAAGGAAAATGAGAATACCATTTATGGCTGTTTCTGGCATACCAAATACTCCTTTACTGGGCCATAAAAAGAGATCTTTAACTTTGGAATTTCAGTGCAGCCGCTGTCTTTAGTAGCTTCTAGGAGATTTCATGAAAATCATTTCCGTGGCACTTTTTGATTGTGGAAACATCTCGATAACTTGCGACAGCGTGTATGCAGACAGTGGGTAGTCACCATGCTGCATGCTCTGCGTGGCCCGTTTCTGTTTCAGCTGCTGCCTCTGTGGGCCGGGCGCCCTGGGTTTCACTCAGGGACCATGGCGAGAGGGCACCCGCCGGCCCTGGCAAGATGCAGCTGTGTTCAAGTCTCTTTTTAATGTGAAATTCCCCCTGTGGATGTAGTGACAGGATCCAGGGTCGGCGAGGTTCCACGTGTTCTCATTGAATCCCCCCTCGCCTTCCTACTGCCCTCTGGGATTTTATTTTGCTTTATTTTTTTTTTATAAGAAAATATGTATCTGTTCAAGTGCCTTTACCCTCAGCCAGCAGTGCTGTGCGGGAATCCAGATACTTTCTAAAGAAATAATACTTGTTTGTGTGTGTGTGTGTGTGTGTGTGTGTGTGTGTGTGTTACTACTGGGGGTTGAACCCTGGGGCATTTTACCTGCAAGTTACACCCCCAGCCCTATTTTATTTTTTATTTGGAAACAGGGTTTCACTAAGTGTTGGAGGGCCTCGCTAAGTTGCTGGAGCTGGCTGCAAACTCGTGATCCTCCTGTCTCCGCCTCCCAAGTAGTACTGGGATTACAAGGGTGTGCCACCACGCCTGACTTAAGTGTGTGTGTATGTGTGCGTGTGTGTAATTACATATCATTAGGCTCAACAGGTTAGAAACACAGGCACCCGGCCCTCCTCCGTGCGTTTCTCTCCAGATCTCACCTGGCTCCCTCCCCTCCCCACACGATAGTGAGATTGGTGTCAGTAGCCCGCCGTGAGCATTATCTGATCTGTTTCCTTCACTGAACCCCCCTTTCCCCTCCCTCCCTCCCCCGCCCCCTCCCACTCTTCTACCAGTACGCCCCCCCCCTTTATCTGGAGTCTCTTTTCTTTCTCAACTTCTCTCCAGCTTCCACATGAGCGAAAATATATGACCCTCGACTTTCTGAACCCCCTTAGCATAATGTTCCCTGGCTCCATCCACTTCCTGGAGATGACATGAGTTTGTTCTTTGTGGCCCTGAGAACTGTTCCTAGGTGACATCCTAGCCCACCTGTTTCACGGGAAAATGGGGTGGTACTAGGATCTGGTGGGCAGGCTTGGAGAGAACCCCAAGAGTCCAGACCCCACCCCCCAGCACTCCGTACGGGGAGAGAACCCCAAGAGTCTGGACCCCACCCCCCAGCATTCCGCACGGGGGGAGATCCCCAAGAGTCCGGACCCCACCCCCCAGCACTCTGAATGGGGAGAGATCCCCAAGAGTCCCGACCCCACCCCCTAGCACTCTGAATGGGGAGAGATCCCCAAGAGTCCCGACCCCACCCCCAGCATTCCGCACGGGGGGAGAACCCCGAGAGTCCGGAGTCCTGCCTTCACTCCTGACACCAGGTGTGGTGTAAGTGGCACCCAGGCTTTGCTTCTCTTTTCTCCTGTGAGTTGGCTCCCAAAGGACAGCTGTCCCTCCTGCGGCAGAGCTGTTGGAGTGTCCTTGGCAGGACACCTGTCAGAGCCCTGACTCCTCAGATGGCCTCCGGGTAACGGGAGCTGCAGCACTGGGCTGGCCGCACAGCCCCCTCCCACCCCGGGGGCGGGGGCTCGGTGTCACTATCCTTTGCCAAGCGTCACTTTATTTCCTGTCCTTGGCTATCCGGGAGCTGATCCCGCCTCCCTGGACTCCTATTGACATGGCCAAGAGCTGGACCTCGGAGTCGTCTTTCCCGGTTTTACCATTGCATGAGGTCCCGGCGAGTCTCCGATGCTGTCTCCCTGTTTGTTTCTGCACACAAATATTCTCTGCATCACCGGTCTACATTTTAGGAAAGACTAGAAGTCTTGCAAAGGGCAGAGGTCTTGTTCTTCCTTGTCATACCAGGTAGAGTATCACATGATACCAGTTGGGGCACTAGGCACCACACCTGGCACAGACCTGGGTACTGGTGTGACAAAGTGACAAGCAGGGATCAGAGACCTTGTGATCCGCCACTTTCCTGAAGGGAGTGGTTTCTCGGGGGAGTGCTTCGGGGCCACGCGGGTCTCTCCAGTCCTACGAGGAGAAAAGTGAGCTGGGTTGTAATTAAGAGAAATACTCAAGCCCAGATGGATTATTTCAAAGGACATGTGTTTCTAAGAGCAAAATGAGGATTTTTTTTAGGAGTCTCAAGTTGAAGAAAGAGGTAGTGTGTTGACCTTTCCTCACAGTGACCAAAACCCCGACAGAGCAACTCAGGGGAGGAAAGATTTATTTTGGCTCATGGCTCAGAGGTTCAGTCCAAAGTCGGCTGCTACATTGCTCGGGGCCGAGGTGAAGCAGAGCGTCACGGCGGGAGTGGATGGCAGAGGAGAGCTGCTCCACTCACAGCATACGGGAAGGAGAGAGGGAGCGTCAGGGATGCAACATACTCCCCAAGGGCATGCCCCCCAGGACGCATTCCTATCTACTAGGTGGCACCTGCTGCACTCTCTGCCACCTCCGAATAGTCCACTCAAATTATGAATCCCTCCGGATTAATCCACTGGTGGGATCCGAGACCTTGTGATCCAACCACTTTCCTAAAGCGCCATCTTTGTGCAGATTGGTCCTGGCCCAGCCTTCAGCACAGGGGCCTTAGAGGGCCATCACACATCCAGGCCATCACAAGTAGGAACACATTTCCCTTGTGCCACCTTCATAAGAACTGGAGCTGGCCATGGATGAGGAGAAATTCAAGAACAGAAGTGGTGCCATCGCTTGCCCCTGACTCCCCGGCTTGATTGATTCACTCAACCAATATTTATTGTCCGTTTGTTCTGAGCCAGGCACTGTTCTAGAAATGCGCCCAGAAGGGTGTCTTGGGTGTTGTCCCTCAAGTTTTATTACCCTGTAGCTAGGAGACAGTGAAAGGATTGGAGCAGCCAGCTGTGGTGGCGCACGCCTGTAATCCCAGCACTTGGGAGGCTGAGACACAAGGATCACAGGTTCAAGGACAACCCCAGCAACACAGTGAGACTCTCCGCAGCCTAGTGAGGCCCTGTTTCCAAACAAAAAATAGAAAGGGCTGGAGGTGAAGCTCGGAGGTAGAATGCCTTTTGGGTTCAATCCCCAGTAAAGAAGGAGAAGAAGAAAAAGAGAGAGAGAAAAACAGAAGAAGAAGAAAGGTTTTAAGCAGGAAAGGTTTGGTAACAGATGCACTAGGAGAGAAGGAATTGTACAGAAACGCAGGAACAGGTCAATAATTCAGTGGTGGGAGTCGGCAAGGTCATCCACGCCTTTTGACTCCCGTGTGATCCTGGCCCACCGGGGGAGAGTTGTGAAGCACTGTGCTGTGTGTGAGCAAAGATTGGGGTGGCTGCCTGCTCATCTCCCAAGAAACTGTATGAGGGTAGAAGAAATGGGCCTGGTTTCTTACGGTCTTCGGAGTAAACAGTAGCATCCATCTGCTGCCCTTTGCCAGTAGGCTCGGAGTGGGCTGAGGGAGGAGACATCCCAGAGGACGCCGTTGCTCTCTTTTTCACGCCCCTCCGCCCACCGAGGACACTGTCTTGTGTCTGCCTTAGGACTCCAGTTACACCTGGGGCCAGTCCTGGATTTGCAACACCTGTGAGACCAAAACTGGGCCTGGCAGTCATCAGGTGTGGGAAAAGCCACCAGCACTGGTCTGACCTCTCCTGCCCGGCTCCGGCCGGCCCCTCTGCCAGTTATGCCAACATGGGCCTCGGTCCAGGAACAGGGCACTGCCATGGCCCCTACTACTTGTATTCAAGATGACAAGGGATGTTATCCTGGGGAGAGACAGAGGATGTGGCTCTCCCGCCCGGCGCTGCCATTCTGTAAGCCGTGTGATCTTGAGGGTCGCCCTCTATAACATTTTGCAAAATGAAGACCAGGTGGCCAGAAGATCTCCTTGACTCCAGTTACGCCCAAGTCCAAGGTTGGCGTGTGCTGAGGCCTGATCAGTTACCCCAGAGGCACACTTCTGGGCGGCTGTCACCTAAATGGCCCGTGAGTAGATCCTTCTGGGTCATCCGGGTCCCCTCCAACGGCATTCCTGTATCATGGCCTGACGGGCACCATGACCATGACCGCGCTTCGACGCGTGTGTGCCCGCGCCACCACGGCATTTCCGCTTGGCCATCTACAGCAAGGCGTGAACATTTGCTTTTACATCATTTTTAACTTGAAGATTGAGAAATTTAAAATACACGGTGATGTGTTTTACTTCTACGAGTCATTTTTCTTGAGTATCAAAGATGATAGAGCTTTGGAAGTGGAGAAGAGTGGTGTTCCCAAGTGGACTTGGTGGCAGAGAACGTTGTGCAGCCCTGTAGGAGTGCCGAGCTGCCGGGAGGCGATGTGCCGTTAAGTGGAGGCGTCCTTTGAAAGCTAAGAAAATGGAAGCCGCAATAATTATTGGGGAGTAAATGGAAGCACTTTATGAGTACTTTCTATTGAGACCAAATGTGGATGTCTTCACAGTCTTGCTTGGTTTCCTGTGGCTGAGATCCTTAAATAGCAGATTAAATTTATACTCATAATTCCATTAAAATTAATGTTTCTTCTTCCCTTAACACTGAACCTGTATTTAAATCATGTTGTTTCATGTAACAGTTGATAGGTAAAGCAGTTAATTCTAGTAATATCCTACCACCGACCTAAAAAGAATATCCAAGTTCTTTGTATCGTGGATTGGAATTTTATTTTAAAAAAATTTTTAAAAAAATTTAGAGCCGGGCGTGGTGGCACGTGCTTGTAATCCCAGCATTCGGGAGGCTGAGACCGGAGGATCCGGGTTCGCGGCCAGCCTCAGCTACCTAGTGAGGCACTCTGCAACTTAGTGAGACTCGGTTTCAAAATAAAGAATAAAAAAATAGGGCTGCGGGTGTAGCTCGGAGGTAGAATACCCCTGAGTTCAATCCCCAGTACTGCCAAAAAAAAACCAAAAAAAAAATTTAGAGTCCTTGAGGATAATTATTATTGAGTATCCTAAGGAAGAAGAGTCGTTTTCAGGAACACGAGTGGTAACAACAAGTGATAGTGTGTTTCATAAACTAAGGTCTTTGTAAAGGGTTATTTACCAATAGAGGTACTGTTTCAGATCATCTGTTTATTTCCAGAACTGTTACTCCCTGTTCTCTTTTCTTTCCAATACTTCCTTTCCCATTTTGTTCCCATAACTTTATAATAAAGTTTCCTCTGTAGTTACTTGTGATACTTATGTTGTTCCTTCCTGAGTTTTGTTTGTTTGTTTGTTGGGTTTTTTTTGTTAACTACCCAATATGCCATATTTCTTCCCAGTTTTATAAGAGGTAATTAAAAGCACAGAGAAAATGGCCAAGCATGATGGCACACACCTATAATCCCAAGGACCCCAGAGGCTGAGGCACGAGGATTCCAAGTTTGAGGCCAGCCCAGACAACTTAGTGAGAACCTGGGCATGGTGGTGCATGCCAAGTAATACCAGGACTTGGGAGGCTGAGACAGGAGGATTGCAGGTTCAAGGTCAGGCTCAGCAACTTAGTGAGACCCTATTTTAAAATAAAAATAAAAGAGGGCAGGGGGTAGCTCGGATGTAGAACCCTCCTGGGTTCAATCCCCAGCACCAAAAAATAGGGAGGGGAGACTGGGAATGTAGCTCAGTGGTAGAGCGCCTGCCTACCACGTGTGAAGCCCTGAGTTCGATCCCCAGTACCCCACACAGATACACGCACACACGCACACACACACAAAGGTCAAATGGCAGAAGTATAGTGAAAATGCCAGATGCTGCCGCTGAGCCGTGGCTGAGCTGTGCAGCAGCCAGGACTGATGTGCCGCATGTTTTTGCACCTCAATTCGGCATATAATCCTTCATTTTTGACTGAAATGTGTTTGTATTTTAGAACTCGATCTGCTTCGAATGCAGGATATAAAACCCGTGCAATCGTTTTGGAATGTCATGTCTAGCTTTCAGAAAAAAGAATTATCCCATGATTTCACAGGGTCGTTCAGCAAACATTTACTGCGGACTTATCCTGCGCCACATACAGTGTTCAGAACTAAAGAAGAAAAGACAGACAACCTCGGGGCGGGGACCGGGCGAATCACGATCTTCACCTACATCCCCAAGATCCTGATGGCGCCACAGCTGGCCAGCCTCCCTCCCCAGCAAGTCCCTTCTCTAGCCCGGGTTCCTCATCGAGTAACACAGCCCACTTCCCTTGGTTCTTTTGATGTCGGCTGGACAATATGGAGTGTCTAATTATTGTGAATGGTTCCTTGAATCGCATTATCAATGTGCCCTGTGTCGGCCCAACAGCTCCCTGCTTAACTTAAAAATAAGCAGGGAGTGGTCTGTGGGTAAGGCTTAGCACGGCCACTTCTGTCTCACATTAACATTTTTGAACCTCTAGGAATATCTGTCTTTTCCCACAGTTCCACTCATATGTTGTTCATAAATCTTAACTCAAGTATGAATTGTTGGCTCCCTGTTAGGTGGAATATCTCATTTCACTTAACTGAAGTCAAACGAGGAGCAGGCCGGGAGCGCGCAGGCAGCTTCGCTTGTTCCCAGGATGTCCAGATGATCTGTAGATTTCCTTCTGGCTTGTTATTAGGGGAAGGGGGCTTGATTCTAACTGGCCCTGTGATGGTTGGGCTGCATCTCGAACACAGCACGTTCTGTGACCCAGCCATGGCTCTGCGACGGCAATAGCAGAAATGTCACCCCACGAGATTGGGAATTAGTACGACTACTGTGGAGATTCCACGAAAGACTAGAGATGGCACCACCAGATGACCTGCTATAACACTCCTTCATGCCTTTCCCCAAGAATTCGAATCTGAATACTATAGTGATACATGCAGACCAATGTTTATCGTAGGACAGTTCACAATAGCCAAGTTATGCAACCAACCTACGGTCTCCCAACAGATAAAAGAAAATGTGGTTTATACACACAATGCAGTTCTGCTCAGCCAGAAAAAAATATATATATATATGAAATATATATATATATGTATGAAATATATATATATATATATATATATATATATATATGTCATTTTTGGGATCTTCTGTGCAACTAGAGAATATTATGCTGAGTGATATCAGCCAGACTCAGAAAGTCAAGGGTCATATGTTTCCTCTGATATACGGAAGCTACGGAGAAAATAGAAAAGAAAAGGGACTTCCTGATAATAATGAGCGAGACCAACAGAACAGTGGATCGGGAGTGGGGGCGGAGTGGGGGAAGAGGACTTCGGAAGCAAACAGACCAAATTATTCGTGCACACCTAGCCGGGCGTGGCGGGGCAGCGCAGGCCTGCCATCCCTGTACTTGGAAGACTGAGACAGGAGGATCACAGATTCAAGGACAGTCTCAGCAAGTAGTGAGACTCTCACCAACCTAGCCAGACCCTGTTTCCAAATAAGAAATAAAAAAATTGGGCTGGGGGTGTAGCTCAAAGGTAGAATGCCTCTGGGTTCCATCCCCAGTACCACCAAAAAATGTGTGTGTGTGTGTGTGTGTGTGTGTGTGTGTGCAAGTATTACTGACAACTTTCCAGCACGTGCGCACAGGGAGGAAGGAGGAGGTGGTGGGTGCTGGGGTGGGATTGGGAGAAACCACCCCAGCAGATATCGTGTGCAAACACAACTGTCTCCCTTTGAATCTCACTATTGATGCGTAATTGTACTACACCCAGAAAAGCTAGAGAGAAAGTAGAAAACATAAGGGCCTTTAGATAATGATGAGAGACGCCCTTAGAACGGTGGAAGGGGGTCAGGAGAGGGAGGTGAAGAGGAGAAAACAAAACGGAGGATTGAGGACGGAGGAGACCGTTGAGATAACGCTGCGTATACCCAGCTCGCTGACACGCACGGGGGAGCGGGGTGGGTCGTGAAGGAAAAACACCGAGGTATCACTTGGAACCTCTGATGTGTCATTACAAGGCACTAATAAAAGCATAAAATTCTAAAAATAAGTACATAAAAGAAAACAGCAACAGCATTTTAAAAACAAAACAAAATGCCCCTGCCCGTGCGCCCCGCCGCCGCTGGACCCTGGACCATTTCAGCGTCCGCAGGCCTAATTTCTGCTTCTAATCTGGTTAAGGGGTTTCATTTGTTCCGCCTGCAGCCTTCTGCTTGGCAGTTACCATGCTCTCAAGGACAGGAGAGCCCGGTCTCTCTGGCCCCGCACTGTGAACAGTCTCAACCCAATTTTTGCTTAGACCGGCCCAAGGCCGTTCGCTGGGTGAGACTTAGTCTTAAAGCAGGCTCCGCGGCCAAACCTGTGTCAACCATGTTCAGGAGTCCAGGGATTTCCAGCTCCTGGGGAGCAATCAAGCTCTCTGAGAAGCAAGGTAAGGGAAGAGAAACCGCAAATGCACTCACGGATTCCTTTTGTAACGTATTTCTGGGAATCCTACATTTTGCCCTGTATCCTCCTGTGTCTGGTTAGTTAATACAGGCTTCTCAAAGGATGCTGTAAGTATCTAATTGAGTTTATAAATGGGCTTATCTTGGAATTGGTGAAAATGTGCATTTTTTTTCCCTGTCAGTAAGTTAAAGATATTGCTAAGCTACTAAAACCTTTATGTGGGAAAAAATTGCAAATTCAATGGAATGTGCAGGCTTTGGATTCGATTCTGGGTGCGCTGCACTTTAGCTAAAATATTTCTCCAAACCAAATGCTGGGTGTACTTGAATTATTTCCAGGAGGCAGTGGTAAGTGAGTATCTTTTTATTAACTCTTCGTGTGAGGCAGTTTGGAAGAAAATACTGTCTTTTCAGAGTCTTCTTTAGAGCACAGAGGAAGATATATGGTTTTAATTTAATTACTGAAGGGACTTCACATACTCTGTGCTTTTGAACAGAAATGAAATGCTGAGGTTATTTTGAATGTCACAGACTCAGCCATTATGTGGCAAAAGTGTCTTATAGCACAAATGTACTATCAGGAAGTCACTGGAACAGTTCAGGCCTGGGATTCAGGAATCTTCTAGGAGCTTTGATGGCTTTTTGAACTGAATTCTCTCTCTTTAAATAGTTAACAAGGTGCTTGTATGTGCAGAAGAAAAGCCGAGATGTTTAGTTGGCAGTATACCTTTGTTTACTGTATTCCTCTAGTTAGCCAGAATTCTCAATTCCAGGCCTATGGATGGGTTTCCATGGAGGGTAAAGTGTAAGCGTCTGGTGTACTCTGTACCCCCTTTTCTTTGCGCTTCTGCCCCCCAATATTAAACGGTCAATGGTACTTCCTTAGGGGAAGAGGTTCCTGTTGGGGTCCACTTGTGGTTTTCTGGGTGAACAAATCGTTACTCTGCCAAGAGCTGTAAAACAGATTACTCGCTATTAGACCCGTTATAAATATGCCTCTGTCTGGTTTTGATTAACCCATTTATTGGGGACGTGTGTTTTTCCTGTATGGAATTGTTACCAGCTGTCTTTGCATAATATACATCTTATCTTCAGAAATAAACGAGTGGCGATTTTGATGGGTCGCTATTGTTTAGATTCTAATGAAAGCCAGCAAAGATGCGGCTGAAGTGTCTCCTGCTCTTTGTCACCCCGAATGAACCCCGAATCTTTAAGGCACCTCACCTCTCAGGCAGCTTCCTTTCAACATTTCTGGCTTCCCTGACCAAAATTGCTTAATTGTTTCCTATTATTTTCTGAATGGAGAGCGATGTTATTTGGTATTTAGTTGTTCAAGTCTTCCTGTTGTCATAACAAATTTAACTGTGTCATCGAACTGTGTCAGAATGTATCTTTTAACCCATGGAGTGTGTTGGCTACTTCTCAGCAGAGAAAACAAAAGCAAAATTTGCCTTTGTGAAGTTTGTATTTCGAATTTGATTCTTAGAAAGTGGCATTTCTGTCTTCTTATTTCTTGCCTGGCTAATGTAATGGTTTCCTTTTTTCTTAAGTTGAATGGTCAGAGGGCAGCCCAAGCCTGTTTTTCCATGGGGATTTTTTAATTTATACATTGTGTAACTATTTCAGCGTTACATTATTTCTTTTCCCGTAGATTTCAACAAGAGAAACTTCAGCTTCATCGGATTCCCACATCAAAGAAAAGTTGCAAGGTAAAGTAGTCTTTGCTCAAGGCATCTGACATTTTGGAGAATTAAAGTAGCTTTGAAAATGATTCTCTGAAACTCCTGTGAGTCACACACACACACACACACACACACACACACTCACACTCACACGGGCTTATTGCTGGGGATCAAACCCAGGGCCTGTGTATGCCAGGCACACACTCTCCCACTGAACTATGCCCCAGGCCATCTGCCCTTAAATTCCTAATTCATGACAGTGCTTGGCAAAGTCTTCTCCCTAGAGCTTTATTCATTAAATATATAAAGGAAGGGCAGGGGATGTAGCTCAGGGGTACAGCACTTGCCTGGCATATGCCAGGCCCGGGGACTGATCCCCAGCAGTACACACACACACACACACACACACACACACACACACACACACGCACTACATAGATTTGAAGCACACTGACTTAACAATCTCCTTCAGCAGCAAAGATTCTTTTTTGTATTTAATGCTGTTTATGGGAACTATTTGGGGAATAGAATGGTGGTATGGCTTGTAGTTAATTGCAAGTTTATAAAGGGCCGCTATCTTTTTTTTTTTTTTCTTTTGATACCTTCCTCTAAGCTTGGGATAGCCTTTATAATCTGTCCATTGAGTAAAGGAACTTTGGGGTTTTTTAATAGAGGGTTTGGCCCTGTCCCTCCCCTGCCTCTCTCCCCTCCTCTCCCTCCCTCCCTCCCTCCTGTCTGCACTCTGCTCTCAGCCTGTCTGCACTGTCTGCTCCCTGGCCACGGGACCTGATGGTGTGGATTTGATTTACCCGTGTGCTGAGCCCCATGGCACATCCAAGTGTGTGTTGGACGAGCCCTGGTGTCCCCAGCGCCGCTCACAGGCCGTTTCACAAATACCAGCTGGTATGTTGAGGTGGAGGCGCCGAGTCCTCCTAACACTCAGGCTCGGATCTCAGCCTGGGAGAACCCAGCCGGGACCTCCCTTCGTTCCTCTTACCTGACCTTGCTCCTATTGGGCTGTGACCTTGGAACTTTATTCCAAAGGGCTGGTTCGTCCTTAGCACTAGGATAAAGTTCTTAGCATTAGGATACAGAGTGGTGTGACTCCAATTTTCACCAGGCAGAGCCCGACTCTGCATTTGAAAATTGGAGAGTTGATCTTAAGGCACACTAGATAGGGCAAATCGTTGGTATACTTCAGGCACACCTAAATATCAGGTCAATTAGAGCAATACCGGCTCTGGGTCATTAGTGAGGCTGTCTTAATTGACTGATGAAATCCCCACACAGCGCTTCTCTTCTGCGTTTTGTGTCTTTGGCATGCTTTAAATAGAACCAGACTTTTATTTCCTAATATAGCTCTAGCAGGCTGGCTTAATTCTAATGGAGCTAATAGGTGACTAAGAAAAAGGGAAGGGAGCCAGGAAGGCATTGCTCTAATTGAAGGACAGGAAAAGCATGAAGTATGCGAGTCGGACACTAATCACGTTACTAGTGGGGCAGAGTGGTGCACGCCTATAATCCCAATACTTGGGAGGCTGAGACAGGAGGATCACAAGTTCAAGGTCAGCCTCAGCAACTTAATGAGTTCCTGTTTCAAAATAATAAAATAAAATAAAAAGGGCTGGGGGTATAGTTCAGAGGTAGAGCATCCCTGGGTCCAATCCCTGGTACCAAAAATGAATAAATCAATAATAAAAATAAACTTGTGGCTCCGGTTTCATGTCTAACTGTTGGAATGGTGACCACTTGGCAGGATACTAGGTGTAAAATACGCTGGAGGGACAAGAGGGAAGAAGCGCAGCAAGCCAGGCACCAGCCAACAGAGAGAGGCGGCCAGAGGAGACGGCGCTCCTGCCTGCTCTGTCCTGGTCTTGGGCTCTCCCTTTGAGCAGCAGAGTGGACAGACAGCAGGGAGCCGTACTCCAGCCGGGGTACAGGGGGGATGTTGGGCTGACAGTGCACACCACCCTGCAAAAGGTGGCCGGCCGCCCTCTGATCAGGCCCCGCCTTGATGCCACTGCTCGGCTTTTAAGTAGGTTAATGGGACACGTGAAAAAATGTGTCGTGGAAGCTGCAGGCAAGGTGTCCTTAGCCGCTGGAAGCAGAGGTAGGAAAAAACGAGTCCCAACAAATGAGGATTGTTTCAGAGAGGATAGCAGATATAAGTGCAGAAGGAGGTTCTTTTTATTTTTTATTTTTTATTTTTTATTTTTTTGCGGTTCTGGGGATTGAACGCTACCTCGGAGCTACACCCCCAGCCCTATTTTTTATTCTTTATTTTGAAACCGGGTCTCACTAAGGTGCAGACGACCTCACTAGGTAGCTGAGGCTGGCCTCGAACCCGGATCCTCCGGTCTCAGCCTCCCAAATGCTGGGATTACAAGCGTGCGACACCACACCTGGGAGGTTCTTTTTTTTTTTTTTCTTTTTTTGCGGTACTGGGGATTGAACTCAGGGGCATTCTACCTCCGAGCTACACCTCCAGCCCTATTTTTTATTCTTTATTTTGAAACCAGGTCTCACTAAGTTGCAGAGTGCCTCATTAAGTAGCTGAGGCTGGCTGAGAACCCAGATCCTCCGGTTTCAGCCTCCCAAATGCTGGGATTACAAGCGTGCGCCACCACGCCCGGCCCGGGAGGTTCTTAATGTTAGAAAATTCCAAGATTGCGAGTACACAAAGCAAGTCTGTAGCACTTCCTGTAGTCATAAACGGGGAGATGGTTCCATAGCCATGAGACACAGGCTCGGAGCTCTGGCTGAGCCGGCAGAAGGCATCCCTTGGGACCCCCGGTGCCCGTGGTGCAGCTCAGGCCTCGCTGGAGTTGGTATCACTCAGGGAAGAGAGGAGGCGGGGGAGGTGCAGGCCTTCGGGCTTTACTTGGGGTGTCTCGGGCATCAGGCCTTTAGGAGTGGTCTAGAATTCTCTATTAGAATGTCTTGCAGGGATTTGCACAGCTGGTTAGCGCCATCAGATATAGGAAGTCCAGGGAGGAGACACAATTTTATTATTTTCTTTTTGTAATAATTTTATTGGTGCATTGTAATTAGAACATCATAGCAAGACTTAGAGATACAAACGCACACACGCACGCAGCACTTGGTGTATCTCTGTACACACTCACCCCACTCCCCCCCCCCCCCCCCCCCCCCCCCCCGGCACACGCTAGTGAGATTGGTAGGGATGCCTGCGTATGGGGCTTAGCACTGTTTGAACATTTCCTTCCTCCATCCTCCTCTCCCCTCCCCCAATCCCTTTGCACTCGTCTACTGCGCTCTCTCTCTCTTTCTCTCATCTTCTCCCTCTTCTCTCTCTCTCTCTCTCTCTCTCTCTCTCACACACACACACACACACACACACACACACACACACATCCAAAGTCTCTTATGTTTCCTGTTTTCTCTCTGGCTTCCACATATGAGAGAAAACATATGACCCTTGACTTTCTGAGACTGTCTGATCCCACTTGGCATAATATGCTCTATTTCTATCCATTTTCCGGCAAATGACATGATTTTGTTCTTCTTGACGGCTGAGTAAAATCCATTGAGACCGGATGCTTGTAAGAGCTCGGTTCCTCTGGCTGATTGGGGGGCTCACACCAGCCAGTCGCAGCTGGTGCAGCCCTGTGAGCCAAAGCCCAGCCCCCCACCCCGGCCGCTGCCGCCTCCTCAGAAGGGATCAGGCTGGAGGAAGAAATGGGAGAGAGCCAGTGGAAACAGGAGCAGCAGCCGGCCAGCCTGTACTCCTACCTGTGAAGCTGGAGATTTTAAAAAGGGGCATGGGGGGTGCACGCTTGTCAGCCCAATACTTGGGAGGCTGAGACAGGAAGATCACAGGTTCAAGGCCAGCCTCAGCAACTTAGCGAGTTCCTTAGTAACTTAGCTAGACACTGTTTCAAAATTTAAAAAAATAAATAAAAAGGGCTAGGAGTGTAACTCAGAGATCGAATGTCCTGGGTTCGCTCTCCAGGAGCACACAAACATCACTGTATAAATATATGTAAATATACTAGTATTCCATACCTTTGTAGGAGGCGAACAAAGCTAATACAGAGAGATTTTTGTAATTCTTTGCCGTTCTTAAGTTTAGTGAGAGGAAGAAGGATGGAAAGTTGGTTAGGTCTGATGTTAATGAACGTCCGTCCTTCTAATCTCCCTCAATATTTGGGATGGTTTTTTGCCCCTGGGTATCATATCAACAGTGTATAAAGTATACACATAAAGTGCCTCAGGGCAAACTGCAGTACACACACCTGAAGTAGTTTTTAGCAGTCTTTCATTCATTTAACATACATTTGCTGATTTGCCTAGGTGTGGGGGGTAGCTCAGTGGTAGAACATGTGCAGAGCTTGTGTCCACCGCACCCTAGGACAATGCCGCCCTCACGGCCCTCACGGCGTTGGGGACGCACGTGCAGACTGTCACAGGGGAAGTCAGCTTCAGCCCAGACGCTCTTCAGGCCTGGGGTGGCTTCTCCGGAGGTAGTTTGGGTATTGGAGAAGAGCACTTTCCTGTTTGGCTAGGTTAACTTTCTTCCTTCCACCCAAGACCACGGAGTCGTGTGTTCGGCAGCCCTGGGGCAGCGGCCCAGAGCTCAGCCCAGAGCTGGAGCTAGACCCCAGCCCTGTCAATCCTTGGGCTCGGCACGTAAACTGAGGCTGAAATCCTTCCATGGTGTGCTGCAGAGAGCGGCTGGCGCAGTGCTCATTTGCGTGCGCCTCTCTCCTTTGAGCTGAGAGCGTTCTGTGGGTGGCACGACTTCAGCCACGGTTGGAAGTATTATACTACCGACAGCTGCGCGAAACGGGTGCAGGTAGCCTGACCGAGATGGCGCGCATGCGCCAGAGTAGCGAAGGAGAGTAGCGAAGGCCGCAGTCTTGTGGCGAGAACCAAGACAGTGCCCGGGAGAGGGTTAGGAGAGAGAAAAGGGCCAGTACGTGCTCAGTGCTTTATAGGTGCCCCTTCGTTTCCTGTTCTCCTCCAAGAGGGGTCTTTATGGGTCTTTTCATACCTTTATTCCATATATATATATGTGTGTGTGTGTATACACACACACACACACACACACATATATATATATAGAGAGAGAGGTATAAATACACACACACACACACACACACACACACACACATACATACATACATACATATATACATACATACACTAGGGATGGATGGAACCCCGGGGTGTTCTAACTCTGAGCTACACCCCCAGAGCTTTTTATTTTTTTATTTTGAAACAGGGTCTCCCTGCGTTGCCCCGTTGCCCCCAATCCTGCAAGCCTCCTGTCTCAGCCTTCCAAGCACGGGGATCACAGGCCTGGGCCACCACTCCAGCCTCTGTCATGACCTTTTGACCATGTTTTGATTTCTTGGCTGTTGGAAGTACCTTTAGTGTAGTTTTAACACTGAGAGACAGCATATAGACCCCCTCCAAAGTTGCTGATTTTCAGGGGAAGAAGTTGTAGCACAGAGAGGCTGAGCCAGGCCTTCACAGCTACTCTGGGGACTAGAAGAAGCGTCTGGTCTGAACAAAGGATCGTGACTCCCAGGTCCAGCGAGGTGTTCACCACTGTACACACCACACACCTGACACGGCTGATTTAATCATTCATGGCACAAAAAAGTCGTAATATAAATAAAAACATTTACCAAAACACTCCCCAAATAAAACTTTTTTTTCTGTGGGTGGGGGTTACTATAGATTGAACTTAGGGGCATTCTGTCACGGAGCTCCATACCCAGCCCTTTTTATTTATCTATTTTTTATTTTGAAATAGGGTCTCGCAAAGTTGCTGAGGCTGGACTCGAACCTGTGATTCTCCTGTCTCTGCCTCCCAAGTACTGATATTAAAAGCATGCGCCACTACACGAGATTCAAAGCATGCGCCACTACACCAGCTTTTTACTTGCGATCTACCTGCGCATATCTAACTATGTGTAACAACAGTACAATTTGTATGGGCTGCATTTTCACTTACTATCCAATATCTTGGCTTAAATTGACTTTTGACACAATACTAACGGAATGGCTTTTAGTTTTCAGAAAGAGTTCTCACTTGACAATAAAGAACAGCTCGCCTACCACAGAAGAGAGCTCGACGCTGACCTTTTAGCTGCACTACCTAAAGGTAAGACGGTTGCTCCATGGCTAGCGGGGGGCGTGCGTTATCACACACTGCCAGCTCGCAGTCTCCTCTCTGCCTCTCCCTGCCTCGTCCAAGAGTGAACTTCAGCCAGTGTAGCTCTTCTCACCTTTTGAATCCTCACCTTCCCTTGTCATTTTAGGAGCTCCCCACTGTGCTGAAACAGCAGGCGCACACCATCTCTTAATTTTCTTTCTTCCTCCCTAAGTAGGCCCTCTCATATGTTTCGTTAATTGCTATTCCCACTGGCAAAGAGGTGCACAAAGAGCAAAATATTTGCACCTGCTGACTCTCTTGCATAGCTTGATCTTTTCCCACCATCGGCAACACTAGTCCAAGGGCTGATTGTGTAGTAACAGCTCACAAAATGTCTTAATTGCATAGGAGCGATGTAACCCTCCCTATAGAAGAAACAGGTTTGATTTGATGGAAGGGCATTTTTTTCTTTCTCTACTCTGAAAGGGAAAAAAAAAATCAAGCCCCAAATAAATTGGATCAGAAGAAACATTCTTTTAATAGAAACAAAATCCAGTTTAAAAGGCACACAGACGAATTGGAATATATCCCAGGGAGCTGAATGGATGAGAAGCTTGGACAGCGTGATGGGGAAGGACGTTTGGAAGACTCCAGGGATTTGGCCTGGTGAAGAAAACTTAGACAGGGCCATATTGCCATTTTCAAGTGCTTACAAAACTGTCAACTGAAATACAGGCCTTTTCTATGTTGCTCCAGAGGCCAAGAAATAAGACTAATATGTAGAATTAAAAGGAGATAGATGAGATTTCATATAGGAAAGAAAGCTCTAATAATTTATGGTACAGTGGTCCTCCCTTAGCTGTGGGGATTTCTTTCTAAGACCCCAGTAGATGTCTGAAACTGCAGATATTACTGAACCTGATATATAGTATTCTCTTCCCTATCCATACATACCTATGATAAAGCTTAATTTATAGATCAGACACGGTAAGAGGTCAACAATAACTGTTAACAAAAGACAAGAAACTTTATGAGGTGGTTTCTGTCTCTCTCCTACTAGAGTCAAGACAAATACTAATATTTTCAGACCACAGTTTACTGCAGGTAAAACGAAACCACAGAAAGCAAAACTGCAGATAAATCTGGGGGACCACTGTACCCAGAAAGGAAATGGAAGTCCCTGTGACCTCATGAGCACTCCTTGCTAAGTGCCCAAAGAAAAGCCGTACAGCCAGCTGGACATGGTGGCACACACCTGCAACCTAGTGCATGGGAGGCTGAGATAGGAAGATCGCAGGTGTGAGGCCAGCCCAGGCAAATTAGCAAGACCCTCAGCATCTTAGCCAGATCCTATTTCAAAATTAAAAAAAAAATTTTTAATTAAATTACAGTAGGGCTGGGGACATAATCCAGAGGTAGAATGCCTCCGAGTTCAACTTCTAGTACAAATATATGTGTGTGTGTTTGTGTGTGTGTGTGTGTGTGAGAGAGTGTGTGTGTGTGTGTGTGTGTGTGTGTGTGTGTATCTCCATGCGCTGTCAGGGCAGGACAGGCACCCTGGACAGTTCCCACGTGGAAAGGTGAGTGGACCAGCTGCAAAATGAAATGGTCCTTCCAGTGTTGAGGATTTTTTGTGAAAGACAAAGAAACCTCAATTTAATCTGAACCAAATTTAAGTGTTTAAAATCTATGAGTATAATTGAAACAAAGAATAAGAATGAACAAATTAATTTTAGCAATAGCTGAGAAGAGTTGACTGATTAGTCATGGTTCTGTGTAACAAAAGTTATTTCCAGCAGATGGAAAGGTCTCTTTCCCTGTATCTGCTCCAAGTCCTTTTTTTTTTTTTGCATTGTAATCATACATCTTTATTAGGTACAAGCTAAGGATTCTCCTTCATCTGGAGTCCCTCTTATGTCCCATTTTCTCCCTAGCTTCCACATATTAGGGAGAGCATGCGATTTTTTACTTTTTGTGACTGACTAATCTCACTTAACGTAATATTTTCCAGTTCCATCCATTTCCCTGCAAATAACATGATTTTGTTCTTCTTTATGGCTGAGTAAAATTCCATTGTGTACATATCCCATAGTTTTGTAATCCATTCATCTGTTGTTGGACATCTTGGCTGGTTCCATAGTTTGGCAATTGTAAACTGTGCAGCTATAAACATAGATACACATGCGTTGGTCTGATAGTTTGGTTTCTGTTCTTTTGGGTAGATACCCAGTAGAGGTATCGCTGGATCATATGGTGGGTTCATTCCTATTCGTCTGAGGATCCTCCATATTGTTTTCCAAAGTAGTTGCACTAATTTGCAATCCCACCAACAATGTATTAGGGTTCCCACTTCTCCACACCCTCCCCAGCATTTGTTGTTTATGTTTCTGATGACTACCATTCTGATTGGAATTAGATGAAATCTCAAGGTAGTTTTGATTTGCATCTCTCTGATTGCTAATGATGTGGAACATTTCCTCATACATTTATTGGCCATTTGTATTTCTTCTTTTGTGAAGTGTCTATTTAGATCCTTTTCACATTTTTTGATTGGGTTATTTGTTTTCTTAGCTGTGAGTTTCTTGAGTTCTCTGTATATCCTAGATATTAGTCCTCTATCAGAAGAGTAGCTGGCAAAAATTTCCTACCACTCTGTGGGCTCTCTGTTGAGGTTCTTGATAGTTTCCTTTGCTGCACAGAAGCTCTTCAGTTGAATGCAATCCCATGTATTGATCTTGCTTGTGCTTTTGGGATCTTGTTGAGAAAGTTTTTGCCTGTGCCTATGTTTTGAAGTGTTGGTCCTATACCCTTTTTAAGTAGCTGCAAGGTCTCTGGCCTGACTTCCAGGTCTTTGATCAACCTTGAGTTGAATCTTGTGCAGGGTGAGAAAATGGGGTTTATTTCCATTTTCCTGCATATGGTTAACCAGTTTTGCCAACACCATTTGTTGAAGAGGCTATCTTTTTTCCAGTGTATGTTTTTGGCTCCTTTGTCAAAAATCAGTTGACTGTAAGCACGTGGGTCTGTTTCTGAAGCTCCTATTCTGCTCCATTGGTCTATGTGTCTGTTTTAGTGCCAACACCATGCTGTTTTTATTACTGTGGCTTTGTAGTAGAGTTTGAAGTCAGATATTATGATACCTCCTGCATGATTCTTGTTGCTAAGAACTACTTTTGATGAGAGGTGTCTCACTCTGACACCATCTTCCTGGAAGTCCTTTTTTTTTTTCTGAATAATACCAAGGACAATATTATGATCAGAAAAATTAAAAACAGTATGAGATGCTGATTTCCTTAAGACTCATCATATTGTAACTTCTTATATATCAAAATTTAAAAAGATGTTTATTAACCAGTTTGTTATACAATTTATAATTGATTATAAAAATATAGTTTTCACAAACTGAAATGCTGACTTCATACATTAACCAGATTTATGTTTCTAAATTAATCAGGCTTTAAATCCTCAAAGCTGCTGAAATGTGCCCCCGCCCCCCCGCCCTGAGTTTCATCTCAGCCTCCCTGTCCCATTTCACATAGCTTTGCTCTGTGACTTTGGGCAGATACATTTGGAAAACACCAAGTATTGTCTTCCATCTCTGTTTCTCTCTCTTGACAGATATGCTGCTGATTTTGTCTATCAGCTCTTAGCAATATAATGTTAAGAAAGGAATTGATTATACTTTTGTTTCAATGGCATTGAGTTTTATGTTTGTTTATGAATTTGCAGAAATTTCTTTCTGTTTGCTTAGTGAGGGGGTCTTGCTCCTATGAAACTGAGCATTAAAAGGGCCATTCCTTTATCACTGAGAAACTTCCCTTAACTTTGTATCAAAAACAAAAACTCAAAGGATTTGCCTGGCTGGGTTGCACACACCTGTAATCTCAGTACTTGGGAAGCTGAAACAGGAGGATCACAGGCTGGAAGCCTGTGGCTGGTAACTTAGCGAGACCTTGTTTCAAATTAAAAAAAAAAAATTAACTTAAATTAAATAGGGCTGGGCGTGTAGCTGAGAGGTAGAACACCCCTGGGTTCAATCCCCAGTACCACAACCCCCCCAAAATCAAAGAGTTAACAATCTTTACCTATATAAACGTTATAATGTTGAGATAGACTTTCCATTGGGGATTATAAAATGGACCAACTACATTCCTCTCTTTAACAGCTTTATTAAGATATAATACACAAGCCGGGCGTGGTGGCGTACGCTTGTAATCCCAGCATTTGGGAGGCTGAGACCGGAGGATCCGGGTTAGCGGCCAGCCTCAGCTACCTAGTGAGGCACTCCGCAAGTTAGTGAGACTCAGTTTCAAAATAAAGAATAAAAAACTAGGGCTGGGGGTATAGCTCGGAGGTAAAAATGCCCCTGAGTTCAATCCCCAGTACCGCAAAAAAAAAAAAAAAAAAAAAAAAAAGATATAATACACATACCATAGAATTCATCCATGTAAAGTATACAGTTCAATGGCTTTTCGAATTGTCACAGAGCTGTGTATCCATCTCTATGGTCAATTTTGGAATGTTTTCATTATTCCAAAAAGAAACTCCATACCCTTCTTCTATCACCAACCCACTCTTCTTGTTTCGCAATTACTTCTTTTATAAGCTGCTTGTCTTTATATTAGTGGCGTCCATCCAAGTGTAGAAGTTAAAGTGCGCTGCTCCTGTGGGAAGTCAGATCCGTGCTCAGAGTACTGCAGCCTGGCCTGGGCTTTCAAGCCACCAAGCGACAGACAGAAGTGTTCTTGGCACGCCCCGCCATTTACATTTCTTTGGAACATTCTCCTGTACCTAAGTACAGGAGAATTGAACTCAACAATGTCTTTACCAGAAATTTTCAATTTTTTGAAGAAACTATGATTCCCAAGAAAAGCACCCAGCAGACCAAATTATCCTGGATATTAATTTTATATATCCTTATTATAAAGAGTATATGGTAAATAATGTTGTGGTATATTATAGCCCTGCTGTCATATTCCCTTAAATGGTCTTACTTGAAAACTGACCAACTGAATTCTACCACAAATAACTGAAGAAAGAGACTACAGACTCCTTATTGCCACCAAAGTACCATTACTGAATCAGGAGCAAGGGACCATGGGACCCATGTAAAAGAGATCACTTAGTATGCAAAAAAAAAAAAAAATCTTAATGTAGCTGGGCAGTGGTGCACACTTGAAATCCCATACTTGGGAGGCTTAAACAGGAGAAGATCAAGTTCAAGACCAGCCTCAGCAATTTAGTGAGATACCCATCATCTTAATGAGACCTTGTTTCAAAATAAAAAGTGAGCCAGGGGTGGTGGTGCACATTTGTAATCTCAGTACTTGGGAGACTGAGACAGGAGGATTGGCGGGTTCCTGGCCAGTTTCAGCTACTTAGTGAGGCCCTGTGCAACTTTGTGAGACATTGTTTCAAAGTAAAGAATAAAAAATAGAGCTGGGGGTGTAGCTTGGAGGTAGAATATGCCTGGGTTCAATCCCCAGTACCAAATGAATAAATGAATGAATGAATGAATAAATAAATAAATAAATAAATAAATAAATAAATAAATAAATCTCCAGTACAAAAGAAAAAGTCAATATATTTGAAAAGAAAGTAAAAAAAAAAATTGTATTTGAAAATTTGGCCATCTCTGCTTGTTCCTATCTGGATTTGACTGACTCTGAGCCATTTGTGAATTGTAATTATGACACAGTATACAGCCAATTGAACTTAAAAATATTTTCTAAAATATTCCTGTTGCATATTATTAGGAAATACACACTGATGAATTTACAGATAATTTACAGATAAAGAGGCATCATGTTGCAATGGACTCAAACAGAAAAATATGTAAATATGTGTGCATGTGTAGACATGTATACATACACACATAAGTAAAGAGAGGAAAGGATAAAAGTAAACCAACTATAATCAAATATTAACATATTATGAAAGGCATCTTTTAAATTTTCTGAGTCTAAAATTACATAAACATTTTAAGAGGAAAGAAGCCTTTAGGACTCTCAGAAGATAAATTTGGCTAAACCTTAGATCTGTATACAGGAAACCAGGGCATTATGACAGAGGTTTCCGTAGCAAGGCCAACCGCTATCCATGATTTTTTCACATTAGCTTTTTTGCAATACCCTGTAATAAACCTGCCCAGAAATTCAGGTGGAGCATCTAATGAGCACCACAAGAGCCATGGGGGGAAAAAAAAAAAAAAACAAAAAACAAAACAAAACTGCACACAGATTACCAATTCACCTAAAACATCATTCTCTCTTTTATGACTGAAGTGTTTTCCCACAAGACATGAGACATGCAGAAGCAATTGCATTACATGTTTGTTTTACTCATTTTACTTTTAAATGATAGATTTGCAGAAGAGCCAAGTTCAAATACTTCTTTTGTCTCACATGAGATGTATATATTTTCTGTAGGAATGAGGCAATTCTTAGTAATAGAAAAACTTAAAAATATATTTTCTAGAAAGAACGGACTGAGGGTAATTATCTATTAGCTGGAGAGATTTTTGTTTTGTTTTGTTCTAAAATATTCAATGTACATTTCCACAAAGAATTAATAAGCTCACCACTATATTTAAAGCATATTTTAATTTGTGATCTCATTTTATTCCTTAGTAAAATAATCCGAGTCATTTCAAGCACCTATTATGTGAATGGGTGGATACTAGCTTCCCAGAGCAATAGCTTTTTGGGTGTTAGTTTGTTTTGCCGTACTGGGGATTGAACCAGGGGCATTCTACCTCCGAGCTACATCCCCAGCCCTGGTTTTTATTTTTATTTTGAAAGGGTCTCACTAGGTTGATAAAAGTCTCACTACTTGCTGAGGCTGTCCTCGAACCTGCGATCCTCCTGTCTCAGCCTCCCAAGTACTGGTATTACACACATGCACCACCACGCCTGGCTCCAGAGCAGTAGCTTTAAGTTTGAATGTGTGGGTGCCTGAGAATGGAGTGACGGACTAGTGGTGTCTATCTTGGGGAACCTGGGGCATTGGAGTCTGGGGAACAGGCTGCCTGTTTGAAATCTTTGTACTGCCTTTCTGCCCAGATCAGTGGCTGCCGATGGTGGTGTCTGCTCGGGCTGGTCAGGTGTTGTGTGCAGGGAGGAAGGGCCAGCGAGGCCCATGGAGGATCCCCCGACCTGCCCTGTCCCTCTCCAGGCTGAGCTTCGGCTGCTGTGATACCCAGCTGTTCTGGCCACTGCCTGCTGCCTGTCCATCCTGTCCTAGCCCTTACAGAATACTGCAGCAGGGCAGCACTGTTACTGGACCCAGGTCCACCTGCTCGCTGCTCAAAAGTCAACACGTAGGAGAAGAGAATCAGGTTTGGGAGCTGAGCTGGCCCTGAGAAGATGAGCCGGGGCGGGGTGGGGGTGGGGGGCTCTTGTCCTTAAAGTTCCATCTTGGGGAACACAAGTGTGCAAAAGGGCTTGGGTAGGGAGGGAAAGGAGGTGCTCTGCTGAGCGGGGGCTTCACCATCCAGGGCCCCTGCCATCTTTCCTCCACCCCTCCCCCACCCCTGTGGATACAGGGCACTTAACTTTGACTTCCTAAGGCTAGTTATAAACATACCACTTTTGTGCAATTTAAACATCCTATGCTTAAACATCAAAGCATTTCATATGCTCTGGGCTAGCAATGCACAGAATTAAAGAACAAGGAGAGCGTTACACAGTCAAGTGTTACCTGGAGGTCCCTGAGTGCTTTGGTTCTACAAATCTAAAAACGGAAGCTGGGCATGCTGGCGCACACCTGTAATCCCAGTACTTGGAAGGCCGAGAGAGGAGGATCACAGGTTCAAGGCCAGCCTCAGCAATTTAGCGGGGCCCTCAGCAACTTAGTGAGATCCTGCTTTGAAATAAAAAATAAAATAAAGTAGAGCTGGGGTGGGTGTCGCTCCGAGGTAGAATGCCTCTGGGTTCAATCTCCAGTACCACACAAAACAAAAACAAAAAAAGGAAGATTCTTCAGCAGCTAACATCTTAATCAGGCTTTTCATTAGAACGCAGAATGCCAGGCATGGGGTGAGGGGAGACAGAAATACCTCTGCCAAGGACAGAGTGGCAAAGGAGAGGTCACGGTCACTGTTTGTTACAGAGTGACAGTAGAAGAAGCAGGCCCTGTGGGGAGGGGTTGGCATTGTCTCCCAGGGAATCCCTCTTCCTTCTAGAATATGTGTAAACAGAGGGGGCAACTTGTGGCTCAGCTTTTTGACATATTGCCGAAATCTTTTTTTAAAAAATCTTTATTTGTATAATTTCTTTCTTTCTTTTCTTTTTCTTTTACTTTTTTTTTTTTTTTTTGTGGTACTGGGGATGGAACCCAGGGACATTCTATCTCTGAGCTACACCCCCAGCTCTTTTTTTTTTTTTTTTTGAAACAGGTCTCACTAAGTAGCTGAGGCTGGCTGTGAACCTGAGATCCTCCTGTCTCAGCCTCCCAAGTACTGGGATTACAAGCGTGAGCCACTACGCCGGCTACTTGTATAATTTCTATAGAAAATTGTAATATAATATTTTTTTGAAATGACAGTGATTTTCAACAATCCCTAAGTAGAACAAAAACAAGTATACCTTAACTTTCTTTCAATGGAAGCTATACAATACTGTTTGTGTTTATGGTTTTTTATACTAACACAGTTGAAGTAATTTAAGTATAGAAAAGATAAGTATCTTTATGCTACTTAGGACCTGATTAATATACTACTAGTATACTGCATGTCTCAGCTCTGAGATCAAGGTGTGGGTTTAAGAATCCCTTTCCATACCTTTGGAATTTAGTTTCAATAGTTTGCTTGCTCGCTCCCCCCCTCCCCCTCCCTCTCCCTCTCTCCCTCCCCCTCTCCCTCTCCTCCTCTCTCCTTCCCTCCCTCCTCTATCTTTCTCTTTCCTCTCTCCCTTCCTTCCTTCCTTCCTTCCTTCCTTCCTTCCTTCCTTCCTTCCTTGATTGAACCCAGGGCATTCTACCTCAAAAGTATACTCCAAGACCTATTTTATTTTGAAAAAGAGTCTCACCAAGTTACACATGCTGGCCTCAAACCTGTGATCCTCCTGTTTTGGCCTCCCAAATACCAGGATTACGGGCATGTGCCACTGCATCTGGCTTCAACAGCTTCTTGAAAAGTCTTATGACGAACCCAGTCCCATTCTCCTCCCCTCTTCAGGTTTAAATAATTAACTAAGACTCTCTGGCGTATATCATCCTTGGAAATAGTTTCAAAACCTGTACTACCAGCCATTAAAGTGTTATCATCATAATCTCATTGGAGCTAATTTGTTAATGGGAGGTTATTATTAGGCAGGCTTCCTCATGTAAGGCAGGATGGCAGAAGGCACCGTTATCATCCTACCTGTGTCCTCTGAATGGGAATCTAATTAATACTGCAGAGCAGGTGCACCTCAGCTTCCACCTGCTCTGATTCCTGGGAAGGCCAACCGAGAGTCCTCCTCCTCCTCCTCCCCCTCCTCCTCCCCCTCCTCCTCTTCATATTGAATCCATGGGCATTCTATCTCTGGGCTAGGCACTCAGTCCTTTTTATTTTTCATTTTTGAAACAATCTTACCAAGTTATTGAGGCTGGCCTCAAACCCACGATCTCCCTGTCTCAGCCTCCCAAGTACTGGGCTTACAGGCGTGCGCCACTGTGTCAGGCTGAGAGTCTTTTCTTGAAGCCAGAGAGGCTTTATTTTGAAGCCAGCAACCTTAACAAAAGCTCATTTATCCAGAGTCTTAAGGGGGCTGCCATTTAAAAATAAAGAGAAACAAGGTTTTATCTCTGAACACAAAGGGCAATATAGAAGTCCCATGTATGTATGTATGTATGTATGTATGTGTGATTTTGACTCATTACCAAGACTGACCACTTTAAAATAAGAAACAGAAATGGAAGCAGCTGAAAATTAAATTCTCTGTATTCATACCACCACCCCCCCTTGGGGTTTCTCCTATGACTCAACCTTTTAAAACACCCTTGGCCCCGGGCTATGCAGCGCCCCACTCCCTCTCCCTGTCTCTCTCTCTCCCACCCTTCCTGTTGCTTCAATGGGAGCCACTCAGAAGAACCCTTAGCATCCATACTGAAGGAGGAGGAGAATAAAGACCTTCATTTCCTTCCAACTTTGGCCATTTCTCCAAAGAAATAATTGTCTGGCATCTCAGGTCCCTAGGATTCCTTAGGCCAGTGTCCTGTGAGACCCTCCCACCTTCCCAGAAAAAAAAAAAATCCAGTCATCTAGTGCTGCCAGAGGACTGAATCACGGTTTATCCATCACCCACCTCAATTATAGCTAGGAAACAAACATGGAGTCTGGGAGGGGAGGCAGGGCCCGTGTTGATCTCTCTGGCCTGTGTTCCTCAAGGCCCGCGGCACCAGGTAACACGGGAAGCGCAGTCTGTAGGTACCGATATTTACAAGTATGTGATGGGGTGCAGTACGAGCGGCTGTAAGTTCATTGCTATAGCTCGCTGGGGCCTGCTGGGGGTTCATAGTACTAGTGTCCACTTTTTTGGGGGGGGTCCTGAAGATTGAACCCTCAGAGGGGCATTCTACCTCTGAGTGGTACCCCTTGACCTTTTTCATTTGTTTGTTTCGAAGCAAAGTCTCTCTAGGTTGCTGACAGCCTTCCTAGATCCTGAGGCTGGCCTCCAACCTGCAATCCTCCTGTCTTAGCCTCCCAAATACTGGGATTACAAGCATGTGCCACCATGCCCAACTTAGTCTCCACTTTGGTAAATATTGTTCAGAATAAAAGTTTAAAATACTTTATTAAACCTAGCAAAAGTTAGAAATAGATACTGTGCTTTCCCTTCAAAGAAGCACCATACAAGAAATCTTGCTGTCAAACCTCTTTCTCTTCCCAGCTCGCTGTCCTGTATGAGTTTGCTTCTTAGCCCAGCCTGACATGTACATGTATGTGCATGTGTGTGTGCGTGTGTGGCCTCGTGTGGCTGTGTACACACACTTATCCACTAGTAATCTGCCTCCCCTACTAGAAAACAAACTCCAAGTGGACATGGTGGCACACTCCTGTAATCTCAACACTTGGGAGGCTGAGGCAGGAGGATCACAGATTCGAGGCCAGCCTTAGCAACTTAGTGAGACCTTGTTTGAAAATAAAAAAAATAAAAAGGGCTGGGTGTAGCTCAGAGGTAGAATGCCTCTGGGTTCAATCACCAGTACAAAAAAAAAAAAGAAAAGAAAACAGACTTGGGCAATATCATGTATCTCTGTTGCATGGGAGACAACAGAAATTTGAGTTCAGTAAATATATGTAGCATGATAGACGGAAACGAAAGCGTGGTCACCAACTACTGGACTTTCATTTGGCTCCTTTCTGTTCTGTTTTGTTTTAGTTGCAGAATTAAGAAAAATCTTTGAACCAAAGAGGAAAGAATTTTTAGAAATGAAAAGGTAAGATCGGGCTTGTAACTAGGAAGCAGTGGTATTCTGTTGTTCCTCTGCGCTGGTTTTATGGCTCGCTGCGTTTTTTTGTTTTTTTTTAATTTTTAATTTTATTTTTTTATTTGTCTGGTGCATTGCACAGAAAAGAGAGAATTGCCAGGCGTTTGGAAGGAATCGAAAATGACCCCCAGCCCATCCTGCTGCAGAGCTGCACGGGGCTGGTGACACATCGCCTGCTGGAGGAAGACACGCCCAGATACATGCGCGCCACGGACCCGGCCAGCCCCCACACTGGTGAGCCCCGCGACCCCGCCGCATGCTCAGCGGGCTACATGTCGCCTTTGAAGCTGATGTGTTGGCACAAGAGATGTTCAGCGAAAGTGAATTGTGTGCACATACTGTTAAAAACAGCATGCTTGCAATCCCAGTACAAGGGAGGCTACGATAGGTGTTCAGCGAAAGTGGATTGTGTGCACATACTGTTAAAAACAGCATGCTTGCAATCCCAGTACAAGGGAGGCTACGATAGGTTCGAGGCCAGCCTCAGGAATTTAGCAACTTAGTGAGACCCTGTTTCAAAATAAAAAATAAAAAAGCCTAGCCAGGCATGGTGGCGCATCCTTATAATCCCAGTACTTGGGAGGCTGAGACCAGAGGATCTGGGTTCTCGGCCAGCCTCAGCTGCTTAGTAAGCCCCTCCACAACTTAGTGAGACCCTGTTTCAAAATAAAGAATAAAAAACAGGACTGGGGATGTAGCTCGGAGGTAGAATGCCCCTGGGTTCAAACCCAACTACTGCAAAAAAAAAAAAAAAAAAAAAAAAGCCTAGGGCTGTAGCTTGAAGGTAGAATATTCCTGGGTTCCATTTCCAGTACCAAAAAATTAAAAAAAATTTTTTTAATGCACGGAAATAGTTGAATAAATTACAAAACGATCAGGTCAACTGGCCTATTTAACAATTAACATCTGCACTTCTAAGAAAACCTTACAAACACAGAGAATGGAAACACAACACCAGGTAGTTTGGAAATATTCATAAAGAGGACAAAAGGCTAATACTCCTACACAAGTTTACACAAATGATAAAAGTGTATGAGTCAGTATTACGTACAGGAATAAGATTGAACAGCATTCCCTGGAGAAAAAAGAGAATACAAATGGCCAATAAGCCGGGAGCCGCGGCACACGCCTGCAATCCCAGTACCTGGGAGGCTGAGACAGGAGGATCACAGGTTTGAGGACAGCCTCAGCAACTTAGTAAGACTCTCAGAAACCTAGCAAGATCCTATTTCAAAATAAAAAGGTCTAAGGGTATAGCCTGGAGGTAGAATGCCCTGGGTTCATTCCCCAGCAAAACACACACACACACACACACACACACACACACACACACACACAGCTAATAAACAAGGAGGAAATGTGTATATTCTCTTTTTCTAATGATCAAAGGCTTTTTTGCTTGTGTTTATTTGTTGGTGTGGTACTAAGGATTGAACCTGGGGCATTCTATCTCCATGTTACACCCTCAGCCCTATTTTATTGTTTATTTTGAGGCATGGTCTTAGTAAGTTGCCAAGTTGGTCTCATACCTGTGATCCTCCTGTCTCAGCCTTCCAAGTACTGGGATTATAGGTGTACACCCCCATGCTTGCTGCTCAAAGGTGATTAAAAAACACACTGTAAATTCCTGCAGGCTTCACTGTAAATTCCTGCAGACTTTATAGAAATTAACAATCTAGCATGTTTCTTAGAATGAGGTACTCTTCCATAAAGCAAGTCTATTTTCTTTTTTTTGTACTGGGAATTGCACCTACACATTCTACCTCTGAGCTATACCCCCTAGCTCTATTTTATTTTTTATTTTGAAACAGGATCTCCACGAGTTGTTGAGGCTTGCCTACGATCTTCCCGTCTCAGCCTCCCAAGTACTGAGATTACAGGTGTGTACCACCACACCCGGCAAAGCAATTCTATTCATATGTGTCTGTCTGCTGTGCTAGTTATCATAAAATCAACCTGATTAAGTTAGAAATATATGCAGTATGGCAAGAGTTAAATTAATTATGGAATGCCTGTTGGGTAGAATATTCTGAAGCTTAAAAAATGATATGCCCAAAATACGATTTCCTAATATAAAAAGACACTTTATATAAAACATTAATGACATTAAATATTTCATATAGAAAAAAAGAAGAAAAATAGAGTATGGTGGCGCATGCCTGTCATTTCAGTACTTAGTAAACTGAGACAGGAAGATGGCAGGTTCTAAATCATTTCAGTAACTTAACAAGACCCTGTTTTAAGATAAAAACTAAAAAGAACTGGGGGTGTAGCGCAGAATTCAACACACAGCAATACACACACATAGTCTTCTAACTGGCTCTCTTGTCTACCCTGGGGAGAGCTCCTGGACAGGACTCTGGGTCGCCACAGAAACAGCTCCCTTACCTTTTGGAAGTGTCTGCTCCTTTGCTAGCAGGTGGCTAGGGGGAAGAGTTGGGGAACTCTTACTTTTGGCCATCTGGGGTCTTAACTCCTAAGGATATTTCCTAGGTCTGAGTGGGTTTCCTACCTCAGTGTCCCCCCTGTGGTCTTCTTGTAGGCCGATCCAATGAGGAAGAGGAGACGTCTGATTCTTCCGCGGAAAAGCAACCTCGATCCAAATACTGCACCGAAACCTCAGGCGTCCATGGTGACCCCTCCTGCAGCTCGGGGACCATGGACGCCCACAGCCTGGAGTCCAAAGCTGAACGGATCGCCAGGTACAAAGCAGAGAGGAGGCGGCAGCTGGCGGAGAAGTACGGGCTGACTCTGGATCCCGAAGCCGACTCCGAGTACTCTACTCGGTACTCCAGGCCCAGGAAGGACTCGGATGCTGCAGAGAAGCCGGGAGGGAGGAGCGACAGGCCGGAGGAGACTGGCAGAGACCCGAGCACCGCCTTCCCCAGGCCCTGCGCCCCAGAGCCCAAGGAGCAGGGCCTCCTCGGCAGCACCCCGTCCACCCGGGAGGTGCTGCTCAACATGGGGAACCAGAGGCGCGGCCAGGAGCCCAGGGCCGCCCGCCCAGGCCAGGAGCCATCTCCTGCGGCCAACACCCCTGCACCTTTCTCCTCCTCTGCAAGGGACGACTCCTTCTCCGAAGTGCCACGGTCCCCAAAGCAGGCGCCCAGCACCTCGCATCAGCAGCCGGCCTCCCCAAGCCACTCCACGGGTGACCCGCCATTGCTCACGGAGGAACGGTCCAGGTGAGCGCAGCGCTCGGGGCGTGGCGGAGGGATGGGGCCTGGGCCGCCGCCCGCCTCCTCCTCAAGCGTGGTGAAACACCTCATTCTTGATGGCTGTGCAGGCCTCGGCTTGCTAGAGAGAGAATATATATGTGTGCCTGTGATCATACCCAAGACTTGGGTTTGGGGGTGATTGCTTTTGTTGCTGATGTTTAAAATCGCAAAGCAGGTCAGGCACCAAAGGGCATGCCTGTAACTGCAGTACTTGGGAAGCTGAGACAGGAGGATTGCAAGTTGGAGGCCATCCTGGGCCATTAGTGAGACCTGTTTCAAAATGAAAATAAAATAGAGCTGGGAGTCTTATTCAATGATAGAAGGCCCCTGGGTTCATTCCCCAGTACACACACACACACACACACACACACACACACACACAGTGTGTGTGTGTATTCAGCAGAAGGAACATCACTAACCAGTGGAAAGGTCTCAGTGTAGAGTGCAGTCTGTGGTAAGCACTGAGTATAAGTGTAAACTACAGTTATGTAAGTTTGTCAATACACTAAGATGTTGTTGTATATGAGTCATCTCATTACAAAGGTCAGCCACTAAGAGAAACCACTGCATGTAAGAACCAAAGACAACAACAACTCCCTTTGGGGAAAACTGGATGTAAAGATGTAAAACCAGAAAGTTGAATGCCAGGTGAGGATAAGTGTTTAAACTGAATTTAAACTGAAGAGCCAGATGTGGTGGCACTCGCTTGTAATCCCAGTACTTGGGAGGCTGAGACCGGAGGATCGCAGGTTTGCAGCCAGCCTCAGCCACTTAGTGAGGCTCTCCGCAACTTAGTGAGACCGTTTCAAAATAAAGAATAAGAAATTGAGGCTAGGGGTGTAGCTCAGAGGTAGAATGCCCCTGGATTCAATCCCAGGTACCACAAAAATAAATAAATAAATTAATTAATTAATTTAAACTGACAAAGCATGCTCACCATATATAAAGTGTGATCTACCTGAACATTGTGCTTAAAGGTTTCGGGAAGTTGTCTAGGTAGATCCCTAAGTAGATTTCTCAGATCAGGCAAGCAATAGCTTTACAAGGGGTGGGTATATAAGGTTAAGCAAATGTATTTTGGGGAAAGTGTCTGGGTGTGTTGGAAAATACCTATTTATTTCACACCGGGACACAGTGGTAAACACCTGGTCTCTTTAAATGGTAGTAACACCCTCGGAGCAGGTCATTTTAGTTATTGAAGTTTATTAAGCCAAAGACCTGTCCCCACTTACTTGGTCATCAGACTAAAGTACTTAGAGATGTCAGCTTCTGAGATAACTAAATACCATCCCAAGGACCTTTGTTTAGCTCTGAGACTTTCCTTAAAATGGAGGGACGCTGACCTTGTCTCATGTTTTGAAGGGGGTGCTCTCTTTTGTTAGGGAAATTCACACTGCAGGATAGAAACCACGTTCTTGGCTTAGTTGCTCTCTATCGAAGGAAATTCCTTCATATGTTCTGTAAGGACAAAGAAACTTAACAGATTCCAATTTAGAAAAAAAAAATATATAGTTATATAATTACCTTGCTTCATAATGGTACGGGAAGGGAGGAGAGGGAGGAGAGGGAGGAGAGGGAGGGTCATAGCTCAGCGGTAGAGCACAGGCTTAGTATGTACAAGGTTGCATGTTCAATTCCCAGAATGAACACACACACACACACACACGCACATGCACACACACACACACACGTGCGCATGCGCGCGCCCGCACAAGGAATCTAAGTTCAGGTTGTCATAGAATGGCAACTGTTTGAAGTCATTGGCAAAGTGTCTAGGTTAGTCACCTAGATCACATAGAATCAGTTCTCAGTGGGCTGGGGCTGCAGCTGGCTACTGCAGCACCTATCATGAGCCAGGCCCTGGGTTCCATCCCTAGGACTGAAAACAATTAAAAAATAGGTTCTCAGTAAGATTTTTAATCAGTTGCAATAGTAATTGAAACTTTGCTTGATATTCCAAGTGAAAAGATAGGGTACTTGATAGTTTTATGTGAGTTAAATGTGTGTGTGTGTGTGTGTGTGTGTGTGTGTGTGTGTGTGTTTTGCTGGGGATGGATCCCAGGGCGTCATGCATGCCAGGCAAGTTCTTTGCCATTGAGCTACATCCACAGCCCCATGTTAAAGTCTTAATATTAAAAAATGTGTACAACTGAAAGTCTTCAGACCGAGGGGCAAGCATTGTTATCCCAGTAAGACCTTTTGGTAAGATTGCGAATTAGTAGAGCCACTGTGGAGGTCGTGTGGAGGTTCCTCAGAACGCTGGCTGTGGATCCACCCTACAACCCGGCCGCACCAGTCCTGGTATCCTTCCAAAGGAACTGAAGTCAGAATATTATAGTGATCCATGCATATCCATGTTCATAGCAGCACAATTCACAACAGCCAAACTACGGAACCAGCCTAGGTGTCCATCAACAGATGAACGGGTTCTGAAACTGTACCTGATACACAGATGGAATTTTACTCAGCTATAGAGAAGAACACAATTATGTCATTTGCAGGGAAATGGATGGAACCAGAGAATATTCTGCTAAGTGAGACCAGCCAGTTTGAGAGAGTGAGTCATATGTTTTCTCTCTGGGGGAAGCTAGAGAGAAACTGGGAGACAGAGACCTCCAATAAACACGAGCCACCTCTTCATAGGTTGTTCTGAAGAGCCGTATTACCTGAAAGTTTCCACAAGCCCAGCCCAGCGTTAGCATCACAGTGCTTTGCTTTCATGAAGAAAGGCTAAGAGGAATTCAGAAACTGTGAGGGGTTTCCAGAAGAGGCACTGGCTGTGTTTGTAAGCCATGAAAGCTGTGCAGAGAAACATAAACCATTTCATTTGCATGAGACCTCTTCAAACGCTGCAAACCCTTCTATCTGGGTACCTGAGATCCATTTTTATAAAGAGCTGGAAGATCGTGGGTGATGAGTAGGAGGTTTTTCACAACTTAACATTTATTTTGTAATGACTATTGTTATGCAGCTTGTAAGGATGGATACAACGTGGATTAATAGTCTACTTAGTTGTCTTTATCTAGAGACAGGAATTTCAAGTTTCAGGATGTTGTTATTCTTGTCTGATTTCCATTTGGGAGGAGGTTAGACAACAACAACAAAAATACTTTCTAACCTAAATCAGGAACAAAGACACCAAACCCAGTGACCTAAATAGCCACGAAGGAAATCATGATGTCACTTGATAATGGAAACAGAACAGTTTAGGAAGATTAAGGACTGAGAGAAAACGTGTACACAAAATAACAAAACAATTTTAAGATGTTTTTGTTTTTATGTTTGTGGTGCTGGGGATGGAACCCAAGGTCCTATTCATGGTAGGCAAGATCTTACCACTGAGTGCACACCCAGCACACAAAACTAGCTGTTTGTTTGTTTGTGATACCAGGGATTGAACCCAGGGGCATTCTATCTCCAAGCTACAGCCCTAGCCCTATTTATTTATTTATTTATTTATTTATTTATTTATTTATTTATTTATTTTTATTTGAAACAGGGTACCACTAGATGGCTGAGATTCTCACTGCATTGCTGTGGTTGCCCTTGAACCTGCAATCCTCCTGTCTCAGCCTCCCAAGTACTAAGATTCCAGGTGTGGACCACCACACCTGGCTCAAAACAAATTTAATGCTGTAGTTTTTCATGGTTTTGTTTCATGGAATGTTTTCTTTGCTGTTCTATTTTCTCATGATCTAGTTCTGCCAAGGTTTGATTTTGATTTTCTTTGGTACTGGAGATTGAACCCAAGGGCATTCTACCTCCGAGCTACACCCCCAGTTCTTTCTATTTTTCATTTCGAAATAGGGTCTCACTAAGTTGCTGAGGGTCTCACTAAGTTACTGAGGCTGGTAGCCTCGAACCTGTGATCCTCCTGACTCATTCTCCCAAGTCCTGGGAGCCCAGGGGTGCACCCACCTCCCCTGGCTTCTGCCAACAAGTTTGGTTGTTAAATCTTTGAATTAACTCATTTCCATTTTGTCATTTTATTTCGTGCCTCCCAGCAAGAGGCTGTTTTCTTTCATTAATTAAATGTGAATACACTACTCATGAATATGCCATCCAAAGATGACCTGTAGTGCCCTGAACATTTAAATGTAGCCCAAATCTCCTGTGAGTGCACATGTGTACACCAGCACCTGTACACACCTGGGCCTGTGTGTACAAGAGTCGTCAGTCCTTACACTTCACTGAGCTGTGCTGGGTTTAAGCGTTATAACACCTGCCTTCAGGGCAATATTTACCAGAGTAATAAATTTACTTGGGGATGTTTTTATATTGTTTATATGATAGAGAAGGTTTTTAAACTTAATTAATGTATTGATCAATTGATACATGTTACAGGGTCTTTAGCCCAGTGATCCTATTAGTTGCCCAGGAATTCAGACAGACACATTGTTCTGAAGAAAACCAAGAATATACATAAAATAATGAAATAGAGATTAATAGAGCAGTCCTCACTCCTCTGACCCTTCCAAACCCTATAAACCTGAAATTTCAGGAATTGTATTTTCTGGAGAGGTAGTGTCAACTGAAATAAGCCATTCTTCATTAATTTAACCAGAGTGGATTTTAGAATAAAATTATATTATTGTTATTGATATATTGAATAATCCTGTGGAGTGTTCAAATTTTTAAAAATCTGAATTCCTGCTTCCATTAGAAAGCCCCAAACTCTTGTTAAATTTACTCCTTTGTGCAATGTGTGTGCACCAGACCTGTTACTTGTTTGAGAGGCTGGTAAGGCACAAGGAGCGAAACTCCTGGCCCTGGATCCCCAGCTGCTGTTTATCTGGGTATAAAACCTCAGTCCATGCCCAGTGACCCTGGGACCAGCAAAGGGGAGAATGAACTGGAGCTTATGCTTTGCTTTCCGGTGGTGACCGCCTCGCCTCGGGAAATCCCTTGTTCCTCGATTCTGTCTCACTTGTCTACTGAGATACCTCTCCTCCTCCCAGCTAGCTCATGGTATCCTTCGTGGCCGGAACATCCCTGCAGGGCATTCGTGGAGACAAGGGGCAGGCCCTGTGCGCACTCAGGGACGCGGAAACTTCGGCGTCTCTCACCTGACGTGAGGCGAGGTCTCTGGCGGTGAGGACGATGTCTCGTTAGTTCGCTGCCCTGGTTACTGCTCTGACTCGCTCAGCTCAGTGTCCTGCCCATAGAAGGCGCTCAGTCACCATTTGCCAAGTGACCCTGGATTAGTATTTTTATCTGGTGTATCATTTGCATGAGTCAGTGATACAAGGGAAATGTGGGCTGGCTCAGGATGACAAAGCAGGATGCCTCCTGGCGCCCTCCAGAAGTGGCTTTTGTGCAGCACCTCACATGCAGATGAGCCACCGAGAAAGGCAGGGGCTTATGCTGAGCAGGGCGCCTTCTCTCTTTCCTCTCTCCTTCCCTTCCTTCCTTCCTTCTTTCCTTTCTTTGATGTACTGGGGATTGAACCCAGGGTCATTCTACCTCCAAGCTACACCCCTAGCCCTCTTTACTTTTCATTTTGAAACAGGGTCTAGCAAGACCCTAGGTCTAGTGCTGAGAGTCTCACTAAGTTGCTGAGCCTGGTCTCGAACTCGTGACCCTCCTGTCTCAGCCTCCCATCTCCTGGGAAACAGTGCATTTGCTCATCTCCTGGTGAGAGGATTGAGTCTCCGTTCCCAGCGTCTCAGGCTCTCTTGGTTCTAGCTGGTGGTGGTCTGCGTCTGCACACTGGTAGAGGCGTCTGCAGGACACTGCCTTGCTTGGCTTTCCACCTCCTGCCCGGGTTCCTGTCCACTCTGGCCAGCAGGCTCTAACGCGTGGCCCAGAGTTAGGGAACAGCGCCCTGGCAGGAGGTCTCAAATCCTTCTTTATAACAAAAACTCTCCTGCACCTCGCAGGCTTGTTCTGTTATTGGAATGCAATTCCTTTCTCCTTTCTGTCCCTGCAGCCCCAAATATCTGCACCTCCCCCCCCAGCTCTAACAACTTGGAGCTGTTAATATATAGTTAATTCTTCCTCCTCCTTCCTCTCCTCCTCCTCCTCCTCCTTCCTTTCCTTCTCCTCCTTTTTTCTTCTTTTCCATCTCCTTCTTCCTCTCTGTTCTCACTGACAAATGGCAATTTGTATTCACTGAATTAAATATGAATATGTCTCCCAAAATACCAGGCTGCAGTGTACAGTAACTGAACATTCACGCGTGTACCACACCTCAAGTGCACCGTTTCCCCTGGGAGCACCTGTCCTTGCACACGTACACTCCTGAGCAGATATGCGAGATAGCTATTTTTCCAAACAGGTGACGCTTAGCAAATGAACTTAATTTTAATGAGACACATAAGTGAGGATGTGTTATAATTGGAAGCTTTTATATCATTGGAACCAAGCACTTCCCATGGTGAAGCTATTTTACTGAGCTGGATGTAACTTTGTGTGGGGCAGGAAGCACCTTTTTGTTGACTCAGGAGCTAAAGCATGGTGTTACGTTCTCAGGGATACAAACCGAGAGCAACTAGCTCTTGTACGAGAGGTCAGGGCAAGTTCTTACTTCCTGGGAATGTGATTCTGTCAGCTTCATGCACATCAAAAAGCCTCTGTGACACTGAAGTCACCTCCTCCTTGTTTTGGCCTCCAGTAACCCCAGAACTCTCTCCCAGTGGACATAATCTTCCCCTATGGGGAACTGGCTCACCCTAAACCCCACAGAATAAATTCTTTATGTTAAAGAATTTTAGGCTCTTAGAACCAGAAGTAACTCTGTAGATTACTTAATTTAAAAATCCATGTTATACATGGGGGTGGGGTGGGGGGAACCAAGGATTTAAAATGTCACTTACAGCCAGATATGGTGGTGCACACTTGTAATCCCAGTACTTGGGAGGCTGAGACAGGAGGATCACAGGTTGGCCACAGCCTCAACTACTTAGTGAGACTCTCTGCAACTTAGTGAGACCCTGTTTTAACATAAGGAATAAAAAATATGACTGGGGGTGTGGCTCAGAGGTTAGAATACCCCTGGGTTCAATCCCCAGTACCGCCCCCCCCAAATAAAATTAAATTAAATAAAAAGTCGCTCTCATGAGACCACAGAGCCAGTTAATAAAACGGAGGCTGTCTCCCAGCACCCCGACACACTCAAGTTCTCTGTGTCAGAATTCTGACCACTCGCCCTCCTGATGTTTCCCGTCATGGTGAAGGAGAGTTTGCTGGCTTTGCCCTTCCAAGGTTAGAGGTTTTAGAAAAGAGGATCAGATCAGGGCATTGTAGAAATATCCTGGGATGATTTACATACGGTACTTAAGAAGCCTGGCCTTGTAAATGCAGTGGACACGTAACCTGGGATGGTTCCCACTCGGTGGGCATCTGTGCCTACCTCATCGGCCTCGACTCGGTGGCTAATTTAGGCTCTAGGGTAGTTTAGCTAATCATTCAAGAATATTATATTGAAGCATGGTGGCACCTGCCTGCAATCCCAGTACATGGGAGGCTGAGACAGGAGGACCGCAGTAGGATCACCTCAGCAATTTAATGAGATCTAGTTCAAAATAAAGAATTTAAGTAGGGCAGGGGCTGTAGCTCAGAGGTAGAATGCCCCTGGGTGGTTCAATCCCCAGTACCATACACACACACACACGCACGGCAGGCACTGGGATCTTCGCTGGGTACATCATTTTAAAAATGTGGGAAATAGCTGGCACACATAGAGTGGTCACGGTTCCAGAGCCCAGCGTTGGCTGCTTCTGGGGTGTTAATTCTCTCCCTTGGAGCTGCGGTTGTAGCTTAACAAAGCCCCTCAGGATGAATGCAGCGGGGAGGCCTCTGCTGGCAGGGGCACGTCACCCAGTGCAGCCCTGCAGGCAGGAGGGGCCTGGGGGAAGCTGGACAGTCCAGGGGCACCCATCTCGGAACCTTAGATGCCGGGACAAGACCTTTGTCCTGTGCCTTGTGGACAGCGGGATGTGCCGGAAAGGTTTGGAAGCCAGGAAGATCGAGGACGTATTTTAGAAGTATCACACTGGTGCGGGTACAGGATTGGTCTGCAGGAGAATTGCTTGCGGTCAGGGAGGCCGAATGGAGCGGAGGTTGCGTTTCCTGGGCCTGAGGGAATAAGGTCTCTGGTTCCAGGTTGGGCTTTGGCATTCACCTGGCCCTACTGTTCATTTCATTACACAGTCTGGGGACGTCGAGGATAGGGTGATCAGATTTCTGCAGAGAGATTTGTAAATATGTCTGATGACTGAAAGAATGAGAGAGGGGAGAGAGAGGTACAGGGGGAGCAGGGGTGAGAGAGAGAGAGAGAGAGAGAGAGAGAGAGAGAAGAAAGAGAACCAGAACAGAGAGCACAGGCACCTGCAACAATAGCGGATGTGCGCGTCAGCTGTCTGTTGCTACCATGACATACCTGAGGCAAATAACTTATAGAGAGAAAAGGTTTCCTTAGCTCATGGCTCTGAGGTTCTAGTTCAAACTCAAGCAGGGGCTTATCACTCTGGACCTCTGGTCAGGACAACACCTGTGGCAGGGGCGTTGTGGCTGGGCAGAGAGAGACTGAGGCCGAGACCCCAGGGTCCTCGCAATAGCGGCTCTCTCCACACTACAGCAGTTGGGAACTAACACGATGAAATTTCATAAGCTCCTAGGGACTGAGCTCGGGGTCTCACTCGGGCAACACAGATACTCTACCAGTGACCTCTGCCCTCGCTCCCCCCCACCAGTAATCCCATTCATTTTATGTATGTATTTATTTTCCGTGCTGGAGATCAAACCCAGAGCCTCACACACGCTAAGCAAATGCACTACCACTGAGCTACACCCCCGTCCTTCCCCCACCCATTAATTCTTTAATCAAGACTTATTTATCAAAACAAGTTAAGCATTATAGCAAGGACCACCACATAAAATAACAGCATCCATGCAAAAGTTAAAGAAATAAAGAGAAAAATAATTGCCACGATTCTGGTGTGATCTCTTTTTTGCCATTTTTTTTAAAAATTCACCTGCTATTAAACTACTCCTTGAAAACAGTGTCCCTTGGCTCCAGAAATAAATGTCAGACTTGTAAAAATACTTTTCTTGGTGCATTGTAATTATACAACATAGTAAGATTCAAAGTGATACAGGCATACATCACTTATTGTATTTCCCTCATCATAAATTTCATACTTTTACAAACTATACAGTATGTATGTATGTATATATGTATGTATGTATACTGGGGATTAATCCAGGGGCAATCCCCTCTGAGTTACACCTCCAGCTCTATTTTTTTACGTTTTATTTTGAAACAGGGGCTTAAGTTGCCAAGGGCCTTACTTTAAATTGCTGAGGCTGGCCTCAAATCTGCAGTGCCTCCTGTTTTAGCCTCCCAGGTACTGGGATTACAGGCATGCACCACCATGCCCAATGTGATTTTCATCTTATAAATGCTGACCCAACCTGTCCTTGAGCAAAGTCCTGAGAATTTTTCATGGTGACGTTAAGTTTTATTCATGTCCTTGAAGTTCATATTCAAAAAATTGGATGGCAACTTCATGGTTTACAAAGTAGCACTCTGTTATACACCACTACATTTGAGCCTTAAAATAGCTCTGTGAGGTAGGCATGGAAGTTATGTGAACTTGATATTGTTTTCAAAAGCATGGATGTTTAGTTCCCTCTCGGTTGTGTTTCATCCTTCTTAGCTGCAGACAATACACTATTTCTTGGTCCAAACAAATGTTCAGAAATTGGACCCCTTTACAGTCCAAGTAGAACATAAAATGACTTTAGTAACTTTTCTTTTAGTTACTTAGTAACTTTTTTTTCCTATGGGAGAGATTGTTGCAATGCCAGGGATAGGGAGGTGGGATGACAGATTTGGGCTGCTGGGTTAGGCTTTTACTGGAGAAACAGCCAAGTCCAAGTGAAAATAGGACACAGTTCCGTGACCACGGCAAGCTGCATGATAGCGGTGGCAGACCCTTGCTTGGCAGCTTGAACCAAAACTCAAACTAAGATGCTTTTAGAAGATCCAGTCAATTTCATTATAATTCTCATTCTCCTCTTGGGGCCATTGCTGGGAGCTGCGATGTGTTTCCAGCCTTGTGCTGGAAGCTCTTACAGGTAAGTTCTTCAGGCTTCGGGCTGGTGAGCATTAGTAGCAGAGGGGATTTTCTTTCTGCTTTTTGTATCGTAGTAGGAGGAATCTCCCTGAGTTGTTTTGCATTGTTAGCACAAGGCTTTTCTTGCCCATAACTTTCCTCTAAAAATCTTCAGCCCAGCATAAGTATTGTCACATTCTAGCTTCTGCTTTACTTGCTCGAGTGTCGAGGAATGGATGCCTAAGTGAGTCGCGAGCCATCTTAACATGGTGCCAGGGTTTCCTGGTGCCTCTCAGTAGCTGGTAAAGGTGGGAGTTCAGTAATCCTTCAGCTAAGCCGCCCGAGTTAGCATTGGTAACTATAACATACTAGCAACGAAAGATCTGATCTTACTGGATTTCTTTCTACTTATTCCTTTATTTGGTGTGTACTGTTTTGCATGGGCACTGTTTTTATATTTGGTTATTTACCAATGTACTTCAACAACATGTATGGAAGTTACGTTGTAAGAGAAATTATCTGAAGTTTTGTTTTCTGTACATTGGTAGTCCAGGGAAAGTCAAACACGAGTGGTTTCTCCAGAAAGATTCCGAAGGGGACACACCTTCCCTTATCAACTGGCCTTCCAGGTACAACTCGAGTTGACCCCCTGCCGCTGTGTTTCCTGGGCGCTCCTCTCCTTTCCCGTGACCTGCCTGGCTTTTCCACACATTAGCTAACGCCGACTCAACCCACGCCCTTTTTTAATGGCGGTGCACTTGAAAATCACGTGTTCGAAAAGAAGCTGCTTTCTAATCCTTTGCTCTCTAATCCTCCCAGGCCCTAATCCTTGCTGATAGTCTCCTCCTGTCCCCCCTCTCTCTGGTAACCTTTTGACCACCCCTCTCCCTGGTCTGGCTTCTCACCAGCTCACATGGAGCTGGCCAGCAGGGGTCAGTAGTGAGCGCCCAGCCGGCCGCCTAGGCTCAGTCCTCTTGGGCCCCCTCCTGCCCAGCTCTTCCGGCTCTTTGTCTCCAAACCAGTGCATTTTCAACAGTTGAAATTTAGAGCATGTGGTTTTAAAAGCAGACAAAACCTCTTATCGTTTCATTTTTAGGATTGGGGGCAGGGAGAGGCAGAAGGAGTAAGAATGGGTGAGTCATCGCGAGGACAAAGCAGCCATGTACTGTGTTTCTAACAGTGACTTTGTTCTCCGCTGAGGACAACATTCAGATTGTCTGATTAGAAGCTCGCATTCCACAGGAGGGCCTGACCACATTTCAGTCTTCTTTTGATTAACAGAGGTTACAAATATGAAAACCTCCAACACTGGCCACTCTCCGGGGAAAATAACAACTTAGAAGGCTGGGTTTTCTTTGTTGTTTCTTTTTTTTTTTTTCCCCCCCATGGATTATTCATAGTAACTACCTTTTATGTATGTCTTTCATTTGTATTTAATAAATTCACAGATACTGTGTTTAAAAACCAGAGGAGTTTATATGTAATTTAGCTGGGTACACCTGTCCTTAAAAGGACTGTTCTGAAAAGTGTGTATCAGAAATAATGACTTTTGCTGACTCATCTTAAAAAAAAATTAAGGTTCATTTTCCCCCCATGAAATTGCTTTTCCCATTCCAAAACGTCTTTACTTTTTAAAGGTTATAACCAATCATTGATCCAGTCCCAGTTTGAATAATTTCCCCTTTCTCACTTCGTGGCATTTTAAGAACTAGCTGGCACTACTGTTTACTCTTTGCTGAGCACTAAGCCGCGTGTTTTGCAAATACCACACTCTGTACCTGATGTCCCTGCTATTTCCTTTTTGTTTTCTTTGTGGTGCTGGGGATGGTGCCCAGGGCCATGCCCGGGCTAGGCAAGCCCTCCTCCAGCAGCCTCCACCCGCAGCCTCTGTTATTCCCATTTAAAAAGTAAAGCAACTGAGGCTTAAGAAGGGCCGCTGAGTCGCCCGAGACTCTTGACTCCCCATGCCAACGCTCTTGGCTAGTTTGCTTCTGCAGTAATGGAAAAAGCTCTGTGGCTTTTGAGATAGATTTCAGTTTTGCTCTCAGATATGTAAATAACTCCAGAAACAACAAGAGCAGTCTTTTTTTAGACTAGTTTTTAACTAAGGGCATAACAAGCAATCCCAGAGGGTGGTGTGTGTGTGTTGGGGGGGGGCGGGTGTTCACTTCATTAATTCTTTCAACAAACCCTCTTTCTCTAACTCACTGGGGGTCACCGTTGAATGCAGTGGTAGCCAAACCGGTCACATGTCCTATGAATGGATGGTCGTAGTTTGCATGAACTACATGAATATAGTTTGCATGAAGATGCTTGCAAATGTTTCATTGAGTGCTTCGGGAGAGAGGTGGTTATCCCGTCTTGATCACAAATGCCCTTACATTTCCAGGAGACAATGAAGTTGTGTTTGGCCAACAGGTGCCTATTTCCCTGAAAGCATCTCCCTGGCCCGTTGCCCCCCCCCCCCCCCACCCACCCAGATACTGGGACGGTACAGGCAGAAAGCCTACCAATTCAAGGCACCGCCTCGGGCGTCCTCGTGTACACTGGTGGTGTAGCTTGATGAATTCTTCTGTGGCTTCTAGGTATTTCTTTGGTGTGAAGGAACCCCAGGACAGCCTGTGACCCCTCTCAGCCTTGTAGGCAGCAGAGTTCACTTTGCACCACACCGAAACACGTGTGCAAATCTGGAAACCTAAGCCCCGTTATCTGGCAGATTCCAGGTTTCTATGTTAGACCACGTGCCTTCCACACACTATTCCTCCTCCTCGGTTTCCGCTCACTGCTGATCCGTGATCCCAGCACCCGCCTTCCTGTTTAGCAGTTACCGCACGTGGCAACTTAAACCCTTTCTCTTTCTTCAAGAGTTAAAGTTAGAGAAAAGTTGGTGAGAGCGGAGAGTGCTCGCAACAGCCCCGAGCTTGTCCCCGAGTCCTTCCCTCCGAGGAGGCCGCAGCCAGCGTCCGTCCACTACCTGTCCTTTCCGTCCGAACACTCGGCCTTTGAGAGGGTCGCCAGCAAAGCCGGGAGCTCCGTGCGGCAGCCCAGTCGGGGCTCCGTGCAGCCGGCCGATCCCGGCCACGCCGTCACGCTGGCGACCGCGGACCCCCCAGAAAGTGTGTCCGAGGGCAGCTGGGGCGGCTCGGCCACCCCGAGTGTTGGAAAGCCTCCTCCCTTGAAGGTGAGAGGAGGAGAGAGAAGGGATGCCCCCGTCCTCCATATCTGTGAATCCAAAGCAGAAGAAGACGCCCTCTTCACCAAAGCTCTGGAGGGAAGCCAGAAGACGCCCTCGGCCCTGGAGGAGGACGGGCCTCCGAGCAGCCACGCAGACCCCCCTGGGGAGGAAAACTCAGGGAAGCCGGCGGGCAGCTCGGCCCCCGGGGAGCCCCCGCAGGTACCTCAAGTTCAGCACCAGCCCCCCGAGAGAGTGGGCCGGAGCGAAATGGTCCTGTATGTTCAGAGCGAGCCGGTGCCCCAGGATGCTTCTCCGACCGGTCACAAGGCAGAAGCGTCTCCCAGGAAGCACAAGGTCCGCACCCGCTCCCTGTCGGATTACGTGGGTCCCCCCCAGAGGTACAAGGACCCCGCCCCGAAGCCAGAGCCCAAGCCACAGCCTGCCGGAGCCCAGGGTCCCGGGCCAGATGCCGGCGTGCTGGACACCAGGGTCTCCGTCGCCCAGCTCCGAAGTGTCTTTCTGGAGTCTTCCAGAGCCTGCAAGAAGCCCGAGCTGTAGGTGGTGTGCCCGGTGTCCTCCCGATGTGTCGCAGTGGCTCACTTCCAACGCGTGTGGTGTCTCGCATTGAACCGTGTTAGCCTAGCTCACACGCGTGTGCAGGGCAGACTGTAGGAGAAATGGCTCACACACTACCATTCTGCTTCTGTCTACTAACACAGAGCCGGAGGAATGGGTTGCCGGGAAGTCCCCCCTCCGTCCGTGCGTCCGTCCGTCCGTCTGTCCATGCATGGCCGAGGCATGCGGAGGGGTGTGGCCGCGTGCACCTGGGCTCGCTGAGATGCCTAAATCTTTGCTTTATTCTCTTTCTCTGTCTCCCCAAATCCCGCTGTCTGCCTCCTGCCCTGCGGTTCTAAAAGCCCATCACCGGGTGAGAGGTCAGCAGAAGGAGTTGGCTTGCCCACCGGCATGGAACGGGACAGAGGGTCCCGGAAGCCAAGACGCTATTTTTCTCCTGGTGAAAGTAGAAAAACTTCTGAGAGATTTAGAACTCAACCTATAACCTCAGCGGAACGAAAGGAATCGGATAGGTAGGCATGCGTGTGCATCGTTCCGCAGTCCAGGAATGTAAAATAAATGATGCTGGCTTTTACCAGCCTGCTGGTCCTGAGCTGCTTACAGAGGACGTTGGTGGTTCCCTTACTCTTCCATCTAATTTATAAGGGGTATTTATTTGGCTTACTTAAACATTTTATAGAATATTGACCTTTTCAACAGTATCACAGTTCGGTTTTAAATTGCATTCAGATGGTTAGAAGTAAGGAACATTACTTTTCTTCATTCGGTGTTTATAATTTTTTCCCACTCTTCTTTAATTAGAATACAAATTGAGTAATTCACCAGATTTTTTGATCCAAATAACACAGGAATTTTATATTCATTTATAATGAATGGCTCTTGTGTGTAAGTTTTTATGTTATTTTATCATATGCTACTGTATAGAAACGACAAGGTTTGTCAAAAATGTACCCTCAGTCTTGTTTAATAACTTGCTCTCAATTCTGTTTTGTCCACAAAATGTGCACTTGGCTGGGATTGTGTATACACGCACACCACAGTGTCAGTTAACAACTGTATGTGGAGATTCACAGCTAGTGTTGCTACCGGGTGAAATTCCTTAAGAGAGTCCTATTGCATCTTTATTTTTACTTTTAATGTGACATTTTACTTGAATCTTCTACTTCCGCCACTAATGTTTTATTCTTATTTTGCTAATGTCTCCTAGGTACACTTCAAGTTCAGAAATGCCAACTGTGGAAGGCAAGTATCTGTTTTCCTTTTTCCTCTCATCTAGGTTAAATAATGTGATTTTTGTTTTTTGGAGAAAATAAGATTATAGAACCTGTTGGTTTCTTTTCTGCAAGTTTTCTTTCTGCAAATATAATAAAAGCTAGTTGCAAGTTTTTGATGATCTTTCTCTTATTTTTGATGAGAGTTAAGAGACTACTAAAGAGAACAATATAAAAAGAACTGATTTGAACCAAAGAAAGAAGTTTTTCTTGTTACTACTGCTATCCAACAATGAGATTTTCCTTCCACAAAATCTATTCTTGAATCTACATTGGTTCAGTATTATAGTAGAAATCACTATCTGGACACAATGTGGTTTGCTTTGAATTGCAGTGGGAATTAGTACCTTTTCAGTGAAGAGATAGAATGGGGTCCTCCCAAGAGGAGAATAATGCCAGTTGTTACTTTGGTTCACCTATTCTTGTATTCAAGGGATTTACAGATCAATCTTGGAGAATGTTCCAAGACATTACTAACATTTCTAAATGATGTGCAATTTTCATTTCATGGCTTTTTACAGATGAAGAAAAGGTAGATGAACGAGCCAAGCTGAGTGTCGCTGCCAAGAGGCTGCTTTTCAGGGTACGGTGTGCAGAAAGGGCTTGCTTAGAAACTGTATGCTATGGAGGGAGAATCCCAGGGCTCAGGGAGCTCTAAGCTCCTCCTCCTTTGGTCTATGTCTTCCTATGTGTATCAGTCAGCTTTTCAATACTGTAACAAAGTGCCTGAGATGATGACTTAAAAAGAGGAAAGGTTTGTTTTGACTTATAGTTTCAGAGGTCCCAGTCCATGATCAGTTGGCCTGTTGCTCTGGGCCTGAGGTGAGGCAGCACCACACAGCAGGAGTGCATGGCAGAGGAAGCCGCTCCCCACATGGCAGCAGGCCTGAAAGACAACAGGAAGAGACCTGCATCCCACAATCCTCTTTGGGAGCTCGAAGCCCCAGTGACCTGATTTCCTCCCACTAGGCCCCACCTCATAAAGGTTCCTCCGCTTCCCTGTAGCACATGGGCCTTTGGGAGACCTTCCAGATCCAACCTGTAGCACATGGTCTGGCTCTTCCGTCCACCCCGCTGCCCCAGCCTGAAGGGTCCACTTCTGGTGACACAGGGCTCTCTTTGGTATCCCCTCCCAGGGGTCCCGTAGGGGAAGAGAGTAGAGGCATCCCTCTCCCCCAGTTTCTTGAAGTCAGGAAGAATCCACGTGTTTCTCTCCTCAGGAAATGGAGAAATCATTCGATGAACAAAACGTCCCAAAGAGACGCTCGAGAAACGCAGCGGTGGAGCAGAGGCTTCGCCGTCTGCAGGACAGATCCCACACCCAGCCCGTCACCACCGAGGAGGTGGTCATCGCCGCCACGTGAGTGTCCTCGGGGGCTCCTTGGCCTTGGAGTTTTCAATAACACGAGGCGATAAACGACAGTTTAGCTGGAAGCCACAGAGAAATTAGTATTTCAAGATTTTTTTTTTTTTACTACTATCTAAGATTTGAAATGGCATATGTTGCCTATTTTGCTTGTTTTCATCCATACATTTTGGGGTTTATTTTTCTCTCTTTTATGATCAAATAAAATGAGACCCCAGGTGCAATCCCTCCACCGTTACCAGCTCCCGGCCAGTCTTCTTTATCCTGCCTGTCTGTCAGCCTCCCTTTCCTCCTGCAGGATTTTCAAGCAAACTCCAGGCAGCATTTTGTCCATAAATATTTCAGTACCTATCTCTAAAAGATAAGGGTTCATTTTCTATTTAAATACTCAATCAACAATGCTGAAGCATTAATTGGCAGTTTGATCGCCTTACAAAGTACAGGACATGAGTTTTGAGCAATACGTTCTAGTATGTTCAGAAGTAATTCCCCAAAGTCAGTCATCCAGAGGTAATGGCTTCAATCAAGTGAAAATGTGTCTTGGGGGTTTTTTTGTTTGTTTTAATTGTTTTTGTGGGTATTGACAACCCATAGGGCCTCATCAGTTTGTTTTAAAACATTTTTTTTTTTGAGTTGCTGGTATAAAATAAACAGAAACCCCTGAAGGCAAGACAGCACATACAGGGGGAAATTACCACCTTGTAAGTCTCAATGAATCTACTTTGATGTGTTTAGAGATTATATGAAGACACTGATTCCGTTTAAAAACTAGACTGGGAACCGCATTCTAAACTGTGGGTATAACCTACTGATTTGCTGATGGACACTATTAGCTTTTTGTAATTGCTTTTTGAAAGGAGGGTATTTATTCTAAAGGTAAATCTTGTCAAGCCTATGCCCATCCCATTTACTTCCAGCAGCCTCTGTCTCTTTCTTCCTAAATTTATCATTGCGTTTGAAGTTCTTTTATGTTTTTTTTTTCTGTAAAGTGATTAGCAAAAATAATTATAGTAAAATATTAATTTGGCTTAACATTTTGGAATTTGAAACTATGCTTCCTTTAATGCTTCTTTTCTCCTCTCTCCTTATGAATGTTCCTTCTTGGGGCAATTGCTTGTACAGTGAGCCTCTCCCTGCTTCGTGCCCTGTGGTCAAGCACCCCGCCCTGGGGAGGCTTCCCAGCCCCACTGTAGCTAGGAGAACTGTACCACCTGCCAGGTACCTGCTAGAAGTAACTGCATGTCGGACCCAGTGCACAGGTGCTGGGCAGCAGAGGCGTCTGCGAGCCTCGAATGCTTTTCGTTTGTTTGACAAACATGTCCTCGCAAGTGATTTGTTCCCGGGATGTGTGGCATTCTGTTTTGTCCTTGTGCAAGGTACTAGTAATTCCACGTAAGCCGCATGAGAAAGTATGTCGTTCATCCATTTTCTCTTCATGTCCTGTGTGGGCACCAGGATCACACTAACTCACTTACCCATTTGTTTTGTTTCTGCTTTTCATAATAATAGTCATTCCTTTAAAAAAAAAATGTCACTTTTCATCTAAACTGTTTAGCACTTAAAGATTACTCAAAAAATGAGGTGGAAGTTCTGATAAGACCCAGGTTTTTCCCAAAGCATACATAGACACAAATACATGCTAAAAATAACCCTCCCTGTTTTTAATTTAGAGAGAGAGAGACCGTGCCCTTGTATTTTAGGATTGAGAAAATAATTGATAGTGTCTGATCAGAGATGTTTTTACTGCTATGTTTTAAATTGTAGTGTTTTAAAATTATGCCCTTAAACCATGTAAATATCCCCTTTGTTTTACTGTTATGGGCCAAACCAGAAAGGCTAAAAATAAGATTAAAAGAAGCCAGATGGTAGTACAGGAGTAACCTGCCGTAACCCAGGAGCAGGGGTCCCCGGGGAAGGGGGCAGGGCCTCGGCGGGTCTCCCCCACCACCCCGTTACACGGCCAGACACAGAGATGGCTCTTTGGTCCAGGACAGCCCGGGGATCAGGGATTGCTTTGAGTGGAGGCAGAATGTTCTTCTTCTTGGATTTGGGAATGGGATTAGCTAGCGGTAGAAAGGAAGGATACACTCTTCGAAACTTTCAGGATTCACAATGACCCTGTAAGCTGGAAGCCTCCTTCCCTTCTAACTGAAAATTCGGGGATTTATATTATGTGTGTGGTGCTGGGAATTAGACCCAGAGTTTTGCACATGCTAGACAAGAGTTCTATCACTGAGCCAGGCGTGGTGGCAAAGGCTTGTAACTAGTACTTGGGAGGCTGAGACAGGAGGATCATGGATTTCAGGCCAGTTTCAGCAACTTCAAGATACCATGTTTCAAAATAAAAAAATAAAAAGTGCTGGGAGTGTAGCTCGAAGACAGAATGCCCCTGGGTACAATCCCCAGTACGCCGCCCCCCAAGAAGAAAGAGTTCTACCACTGAGCTGTTCTCCAGCATTAGTTGGAGAGGTTTATATCATCTAAAATGATCTTCACTTTTCAAGTTACTGGGAATTAGATTTAAGTACCCGTTTAAAACCTATGCTGAAGGAATCTTTAAAGATGCTCTTGGAGCCGGGCGTGGTGGTCACGCCTGCAATCCCAGTAACTGGGAGGCTGAGACAGGAGGATCTCAGTTTCAAGGACAGCCTCAGCCACTTAGTGAGGCTCTCAACAACCTAAGGAGACCATGTTTCAAAAAAAAGTTCGGGGGTGTAGCTCAGAGGTAGAAAACCCCTGGGTTCAATCTCCAGTACCACAAAATCAAACAAACAAATATAAAAGTTCTTTGGTTTGGCAAATGCAAATCAAAAAATCTGTGTTGCAGATTATGTGGTTGACAGATGACCGAATTTCCCCCAATTCTTTAAAATGAAAACATCACTTCTGGAACTACGTCTTTCTAGGATGTCTATCTATGCCCCGGGGGATGCCTTCTAGTCCCTTTCGCCCCACTGATTAGGATAACGCATGATACGGCGTCTCTCTCTAACATGAAGTACGCTCAAGCCGATTGCGGTTCCTTAAATAGCAAACTTACTTTTTAGAAGTAATTCAGGTTAAAAACTGCTTGCTGTAGAATTGCTAACGCTAGTCCTGAGTCTACTCTGCTATTCCCTGTCTCGTCTCAGAGCTAAGCAATTGCCTGCCCCCGTCCTAAATTTATGCAGAGAAAAATAAGCTCTTTGCAAAATCAGGTGGCCCTTGGAAGAAAGTTAATACAGAAAATTAGCGGTGGGCTTTGGCTTGTTTTGATCTGTGTCGCTGACTGGCCGCTCCCCTGCTTTCAGATTACAGGCGTCTGTTCACCAAAAGGCTTTAGCCAGGGACCTGGCAAATGAGGGCAAAGAGTCTGCCGAACCTGGAGAACCTGATTCCTCCACTCTGAGCCTAGCAGAGAAGTTGGCCTTGTTTAACAAATTGTCGCAGCCGGTCTCCAAAGCGATTTCTACCCGGAACAGAATAGACGTGAGACAGAGAAGAATGAATTCGCGCTATCAAACCCAACCCGTCACGCTCGGAGAGGTGGAGCAGGTGGGTACCCCTGCGATTCGGGAGGTGCTTGGGTTCTTAGAATAGAGCCGCCAGTATAGTCTCAGGCTGCAGGTGCAATTAAGCAATATACCGGCAAACTCTGTTGCCGACAGGTAGATTGGTAAGAATTTCATCCCTAGGAAAGAGAACCATGCAGAGTATGTGTCATTTGCTTGCAAGTTCACCTGGAATGAGTCCATTTTGGAGAGAAAAAAATATACCGGGCACAAGCTACTTTTCCCCTAGAAGGTTTGGTTTGAGGTGTATTGCAGTTTTCCACTAGCATACCTGGGAAACTCAGCCAAATGTCAATTTTGTGTCTACCCAAAAGCTAAGATTTATATAGATGGTATTTTCCCGCCGGCTTTGACTTTTAACCTTGTCTTCCCAGGTGCAAAGTGGGAAGCTAATCCCTTTCTCACCTACTGTGAAGACATCCGTGTCCACCGTCGCCCCGACGGCTACTCCCATGTATGCCGGGGACCTGCGGACAAAGCCGTCTGTGGAGGACGGCTCGGGTGCCACTGACTACAAGTTTTCCTCTCCGGTGGAAAATCCCGACTCTGCGATCAGAAGCATCCTGAAGCCCCACGCTTGGCAGCCTTCAGTCGAGGCCAGTGGGAGCAAAGGGCTGCCGAGAGAATCTGGGGTGACAGAAAGCAAGAGGGTGTCCATCAGTGGAGACAGTAGTGTTAAGAAGTACGAGTCTTTTGAGGAAACAGAGCCATCCTATCCCGTCCTCAGCAGAGGCAGGGAGGCAGAGGACCACAGGGAACTTAAATACGCTGTTCCAAGGAGAGAGAGCCTGGAACTGGCGAATCCTCCGGGCACCCACCTAGGAGAAGACCCGAAGGAATTTTCCCCTGCTAAAAGCAGCACGCAAGGAAGCCTGGATTGGAAGGACACGCCGCCCTTCGGAGAGAAGCTGGACTTGGACAGTGCCCCAAGAAGGAAGTTTTCCCTCAGAGGTAAATTACTGCCCCTAAAGTTTTCCAAAACAACAGGGCTATACTTGGGAGGCTGAGACTGGAGGATCTGGGTTCGCGGCCAGCCTCAGCTACTTAGTGAGGCCCCCCTGCAACTTAGTGAGACCCTGTTTCAAAATAAAGGAAAAAAAGGGGGGGCTGGGGATGTAGCTCAGAGGTAGAATGCCCCTGGGTTCCATCCCCAGTACTGCAAAAAATAAAAACAGGGCTTTTAGTTCCTGCTTGATTTTTTTTTCTCCTGTGTGTGTGAGATTCCTTGTAACTAAATCATAAAAGCAGTTTATAAGTATGGGTCCAAAATTCAGTGTGAATCACCTTCTTCCTCAGCCCTCTTTCCCCCTTGCATCCGACCTGTCCAGTGGACTCAGCCATCTTTTCAGCAAAATGACCAAAACCTTTTTGCACCCTGGTAAGGGTTTCTGGTGACTCTGGTGACATTACTCACAGGACAGTCTTGTGAGCTCCTTAGTGACAGAAGGGATATTGCCTTGGAAACCTTCCAGCATTCACAGTGACCCTGGAAGCCGGAAGCCGCCTCCTTCTCTAACTAGAACTTGGAGGGTCTCAGATCCCCGTGCTTAGCTCTGTCGGCCCCTTTTGTAAGTCGATGGCCCCAAAGGTCCGGGGCTGAGTGAGAAGGAGCAGCCCTCGAACCGGCTCTGACTTGTAGGTTTTTCTGCACTCCTCTCTGGCAGGCTCGAAAGCTCCACTGCCTGGGACTTTAATCCTCTTTCTAGGTTTACATTCAGGGATGCTGTGTAAGTTACAATAAGGGTTTGGACTTTGGAGTGTAGCACATTTTGGAATGTAAAATGTATTGTTTGGGAGAAGCAGAAACATTCCGTAGTGTATGGTGAAAGCCACCACCCTCTGTGGTATGCTCAGGGAGAGAGGGTCGCAAAGCCTTTTGCTGTGTGGGCCAACCCGCTGGGAAGTCTGGTTGTCCTCCAGGGCATAGCGAGCTGCAGATTTGCATAAGTCCAGCTGGACTGGGCGCCCGTGTACCCACGGATGGAAGTCCAGGGCCGGGGACAGCGGAGGAGGCCGCTGGAGGAGGGTGCTGATGTCGCTCCTTTTCTTCACAGCGACAGAGCTCGCGGAGCCCACTTCCGAGCAGACAGAAGCAGCTGCCGGGAAAACCGGGGTCCACACAGTAACATCAGTGTCCTGGAAGCAGCAGGACCCTTCAGAGCAGCCCCCGGAGAAGTGCTACAGGAGCCCGTGCGCCATGCTCCCTGCCGGAGAGATCAAAGCGCCAACGGGGGAGGGCATGCTGGATTCGCCCAGCAAAACCATGTCCATTAAAGAAAGGTAATGAGATCTACGGCTGGGGAGCCATTCTGTGGGGAAGGCTCTGACGGCGTGGTTGTAGAAAGCCATCTGGGTAGTGGGCCAAGAGGTGATGCCTGTGATCCCGTTGCTTGAGAGGCTGAGACGGGAGGGTCACAGGTTCAAGACCAGCCTCAGCAACGTAGCAAGACCTTGTTTCAAAATGAAAAATAAAGAGCCAGGTGTGGTGGCGCACGCTTGTAATCCCAGTACTTGGGAGGCTGAGACAGGAGGATCCAGGTTTGAGGCCAGCCTCAGCTACCTAGTGAGGCCCTCTGCAACTTAGTGAGACCCTGTTTCAAAATAAAGAATAAAAAATAGGGCCGAGGGTGTAGCTCGGGGGTAGAATGCCCCTGGGTTCAATCCCCAGTACCACAATAAATAAATAAATAAATAAATAAATAAATAAATAAATAAATAATAAGTAGGGCTGAAGTTATAGCTGGAGGGCAGAATGCCCCAGGGTTCATTCCCCAGTACCAAAAAGAGAGAGAGAGAGAGAGATGAAATCATGAATCCAGCTATGTTTGGGATGTGTGTGGTACTGAAATCATTCTGGGAAATCGCATTATTTGAGAGAGAATTGTGTTTGCCCCGCGCTGGGTCAGCCGTGCTGACAGAATGCCAATTCCAGGCTCAAAACAAACAGAAACAGATTTTTACCAGCTTCATTTGTTTGCTGTTCCCATTTCTTTCTTTCTTTTTTTTATGTTGAGTGATTTGATTATCTCACAATGTGAGTTGAGATATCGGCTGTTTCAGGGACGTATGGTTAGAACTGAATGCACAGACCACGTGTGATTGTCTGTGTAAACCAAATATAGACAGAATGAAGAGGAATTCGTGTGTAGGATCTCCAGCTTTGGGATTTAAAAGTAAGTTTTGTTTATTTTCTAGGAAGTAAGATGGACAGCCTTTTTGAACAGCATCTAGATTTTTTTCCCCCCGTGGAGGAGATGGAACCCAGGGCTTTACACGTGCTAAGAAGCAGATGCTTTACCACTGAGCCACACCCCTAGTCCTAGAAATTCACATCAGATAATAGGTATGGAGTATCAAACAGCACTGTGGCCTCATCTCATTCAAAAGAAGGATGTAGGATTGAGGGGACATATTTAAATGGGACACATGACAGAGAGTAGGAACTAAGTTTTCTCCAGGATGTAGATTCTTTGTTCGCCGGTGGCAACAGCTGAGTGAAGCAGCAAAAGATGCGCTGGTGCCAAGGCCGCCTGCCTCCGGGGACATTAGCACACCTGGCTCCCTGTCCCTCCCGCTCTGTGGCGGGACCCTCCCCCCGGGACCCTCCCCCCGGCACCTCTTGTTTTGCCAGCACTGGTCACTCTAGTTTTCCAGATGTCTTTCAAACTCCCTAAGACAATATGTCCAATCGCAGTGAAAATTCTATTTTTCGAGCCTGGGATTTTGGACATGATTCATAAAGTGTTAAATAGAGGGAGGCTTTTTCAATTGGCAGATCGTTAAGAGTTAATTCTTATTAGGGTCACCTCCTAGGCTGGGGGGTGCAGGGGAAGGCACCGAAGGGGTGAGTTAGCGAGGAAGAGGGGTGTCTCGATGAGGGAAGCAGTGTGACCCTCCGAGGCCTGACATCTTCCTTCTCAAATACCATGCTCAAAGTTTGAGCCCCGAGATCCAAGTACTGAAGACCGCTTAGGTAACAAGGAAGAGATATCATGTAAGGGAAATAGCGATAAATATCTTATTATCATATGTTTATAGATCCGGTAATACTTGTTGGGCAAAATCCCAGTAAGAAATTCTAATCTTAGCCCCCTTCTTTCAAATTCCTTTAAAGGAGAACTCCACCTTGGGGGTATTCTCTGCCGGACTTGGGACTTTGTGTGAGGGGCTCTGTGTGCATCCACTGTGCAAAATTTCTTGTGATTTACTTTGCCTTTTCCTGGCGAATTTTACTTGATCTGTAGCTTTCTGAAAGCAACTTTTATTCTACTGTAAAATGCCCAATTTTAAAACTGTGAATACTATAAAGGTACAGCTTCTTAACCCTGGTTTCGTGGACATCTGAGAAGTTCAGGAGTGATGGTGAGGTTTCTGTGAGCGAGTGTGACAAGTACCTGTGAGTCCAAAGAAGCCCTGACCCTGGGCTGTCCAGAAGCTGCAGTTAGGGATGCCTTTAAATATTCAGCTATTTAGTTTAATGGTTAAGAAAAAATGTGCATCCATTTTTCCTTTAAATGTACCTTTTTATATTTAAGAAAAACACTTTTCTTAAATATGTTATTTTTATTATATATATGCATGTGTGTAGATAGATAGATAGATAGATAGATAGATAGATAGATAGAGATATGTATTTTTTTAAGGATGAGGAAGGGTATACCTTAGTGGTAGATTGCTTGTCTAGAGTATGTAAAACCCTAGGTTCAATCCCAGCACTGCAAAAAAAAATAAATAAATAAAAAACTGAGGGACACCTTACTTAGCAGCTTTGTGTGTAATAAATTATACTAAAACAAAATATATTGTCAGCAACCTTTTCCCCTTACCTTGATAGCACTTTTCTTTGTACTTGGTTGAAAATAACGAAACTGCAGTCTATAATCCACCCATAGCAACGTTTCCCGAAGTGGGGCTCTAGTCCTCCCCTTTAGTTAAAGTGGAATAATGAAGTTTGACTTATTTAAAAGAAGAATGTGGCCAGGAGTGGTGACACACGCTTGCAATCCCAGTACTTGGGAGGCTGAGACAGGAGGATTGCAGGTTCGAGGCCAGTCTAAGCAAATTAGTGAGACCCCGTTTCAAAATAAAATATTAAAAAAAGGCTGGGGGTGTAGCTCTGAGGTAGAATGCTCTTGGGTTCAATTCCTAATATCCTCCAAAAATTCATCATAAAATGAGAATGTTATTCTTATATTTGTTGGGGCTTTACCTTTCTTTCTTGGCGTGACATATAAAAATCATAGGACTTGTAAACCTATACAGCTATTTCTGACTGCCTCATTCTGCCAGAGGAAGGACTTAGTTCCAGAGGCCTGTGGGGCCGGTGGTGACAGGACTGAGCCCAGGGCCGGCGCTCCCAGTCCCCCAGCGGCTGTGCGAGGTTGGGCCGCGTTCACTGAGATGGTCTCACAGCTGCCTTTGCTCAAATAGGAGAATAGTAAGGCGACAGGAGTTCCAGCTAGACAGCAGTGTTAGGAAGACTTCACCCTCCGCTGTATTCGCTTCCTCAATTCACACATTCTTTATGCGGCTTGTTTCAAATTCACTTTCAAATTTGAGATTCTGACAAGCAGAATCTTGAATTCCCAGGGGTGTGTGTGTGTGTTGCTGAGAGTTGAACCCAGGAACATTTTACCTCTGAGCCACACCCCCAGCCCTTTTTGCTTTTTTTTTTTTGCGGTACTGGGGATTGAACTCAGGGGCATTCTACCTCCGAGCTATACCCCCAGCCCTATTTTTTATTCTTTATTTTGAAACAGGGTCTCACTAAGTTGCGGAGTGCCTCACTAGGTAGCTGAGGCTGGCCTCGAACCCGGATCCTCCTGTCTCAGCCTCCCGAATGCTGGGATTACAAGCGTGTGCCACCATGCCCGGCTTGCTTTTTTTTTTTTTTTTTTTTGAAACACCATTTCACTAAGTTGCTGAGGCTGGCTACGAACCCGCAAACTTGCGACCCTCCCAAGTCCTGGGATTACAAGCCTGTGCCACCAGGCCTGGCTCTTACTGTGGCTTCTCATCACCCACACCCAGGGTGCCCAGCTCAGCCTGGAGCTAGCTCTAGTCCAGTTTAGTCTTCCTAAAGCTGTGGGGCCTTTCTTGAGGACTTGGCGAGGTCTGTGGTCCACGGGAGGCCGCCATGGGTCCCGTGCCCCGGCATTGCCGCATGCGTCTCGTCCAGTGCTAAGAAGGAAGCGGTATTATCCCCGTGCAAGAAATGATAGCAAATCCTCTGTGCGCTCCCTTTTTAGAATGTGCTTGATGCTTCCGAAAACATATCTAAAAGTTCCTTTACTTTCTTCATCTTTTCTGTCAAGTTCACACCACAACAGGCATAAAATGTAGGATCCAATCTACTTGTTCCATTGGACTGATAAAACCAAGCCAAGGGGAAGGCTTGCTTTATAGAAACCCACTTTCACAGTAACTAATCCAGTCGTAAGAGAGCAGGCGCATACCCCAGGAGAAAGGCATCAATCCCTCTTAAGACCTTTCAGAGCACCCCCTCCTAGCCCCAACTCTACCACAGTGCAACCGGATTTCAACACGAGTTTCAGAGGAGACACCACGTTCAAACCAGAGCAGTCTTCCATTCAAAAGCCGTGTCAGGGGTGGGGTGCAGTTTAGTGGTAGATACTGTGCTCAGTCTGCACAGAGCCCTGGATTCAAGTCCCAGCATTTAAGACATAAGTAAGTAATAAATAGCCAGCATGATGGGACACACTTGTAATCTCAGTACTTGGGAGGCTGAGACAGTAGGATCACAGGTTCAAGGACAGCCTCAGCAACTTAGTGAGACCCTGTTTCAAAGTAAAGAATAAATAGGGCTGGGGGTATGGCTCAGAGGTAGAATGCCCCTGGGTTCAATTCCTACTACCAAAATAATAATAATAATAATAATAATAATAATAATAATAATAAATAAAAATAAAAGGCATATTCGTCAACGCCTCCAACCTGCACATTGACCAACTCCTAGATCTCAGTAGAATCAGTGCTGCTGGTCTCTCTCACCTCTGGGAATAATTACATTTCTGTGAAATGAGGGACAGCTTCTAAACAAGAAACAAAAAACAAAAAACTCCTCATTTGACATTGGGGGCACATGTTACCTATCCCAATTTGACCCAACCCTGACTGTTTTGAGCCTTTAAAAAAAAAAACAAAAAAAAAACCCCTTGTTCTAACCAAGCAGGGCTCTCAGGCCAGAATTCCCTGCTGGGAAAGCGGGGGCTGTGTGTGGCCAGAGGCGTAGACATCTCCCCGGGGACCTGGCCAGGCCTCGGGCCGGGCCTGCAGGTTCAGAGGGCAACGTGGTGCCGCTCGCCGGGCCCTCGGCCTTAGACTAAGCAGATGCCCAGGCCCTCGACTCCACAGCCCCGCAAAGAACATGTGGACTCCCTCGGCAGCTGTTAAAGGCGCTGACAGCTGCTTGAATGTGCAGGCGGCACGTTACATCGGCGTAGGCCCAGACGTCTGGCCCTCTCCAGTGTGTGATGGTCTCTAGTGAGTCGCAAGAGGAGAGAACACACTGGAAAGATCCCCCCCCCTCCTCGGGCCGCGGCGCTCCCAGCAGGAAATCCACAGGAACAGCGAGAAGACACTTGAGTTTCCATGCAGGCCATTACGAAATCATTCACCATTCGTGCTCTGTAGACGAGGGCTGGGCGTGAGGACCATGTGCGCCCAGTGGAAGGCCGGTTTCTTCCACGTTATTCTGGTTGCTCTGTGGACTTTGGAAGTCCCTCCTAGAGACCCTGCCAGAACATCCAGAAGCCACAAGTCAAGGGTGGGAATGGAGGGAGGGGAGAGCATCACAGGGAAGCCAGGGAACCGGGCTCCTCCTGGAAGACGAGGGAAGGAAGAGTGTGGTTGGCTGGTGCGTTCAGGTGTCCCGGACGAGGCGGGTTTGGATGGCAGCTCCCTGCCCGCGGGCCTGCAGCACGACGGAGGTCCTCGCCACCACTGACCTGTGTGGACACTGTCCAGGTGGGAGTAACAATGTCCAATTTTTTAGAGACAGCTGCGCAGATCAGTGGTGGACTACACAGAGACTCTAGATTCCACAATTTGTTTTTGTTTTTTTTATTCTGGATCAGGTTCCTCAAAGCGACCCCTCTGGAGACCACAGGGTTATTGAGGTGGTGGTGTTAAAGTAATATAAAATTTGTCTTCTTATTCGTTCACAAAACTTGCATCCCAGAGTATATTTGTATTTCATCCCGTGTCCAATTCGGATATTTAAGGAACTCGGGAGATTTAGTGAAGGGGGCTGTGGAGATGCTCTAGTCCGGTTCTCGCTGTAAGGACCAGGAGAGAGGCTGTGTGCGAGAGGTGGTGAGCCCAGCTCGGCCCTGAGCCCGCCCAGCAATGTGCCTGAGGATGGACAACTTGGCCCTTTGGGCTTGTCACGGAGCAGGAAAGGAGTCTCGTCTTTTTCTTTTCTTTTTTTTTTTTTCCCCCCCTAATTTTTAAATTGTTGAAGCATTGATTCCATTGGCTACTCTTTTGCCTTTTTTTTTTTCCTGGTACTGGAGATTGACTCCAGGGGCATTCTACCTCCAAGTTACAACCCCAGCTCCTTTTATTTTTTGCTTTGAAACAGGGTCTTCTCACTAGGTTGATGAGAATCTCACTACTTCCTGAGGCTGTTCTCGAACCTGTGATCCTCCCAAGTACTGGGATTACAGGTGTGCACCACCATGCCTGGCTTCTCTTTTGCCTTTTATCTCCCCCAAGTTTGTCCAACTTAAGTGCCTAAGACTTCTTCATTTCTCATTATACAGTTGGCTGAAACAGCCTTTTGTTCATTAAAATCACTTTTCAGAGATTACAATATCTAAGCAGGTTTTTTTGTTGTTGTTGCTTTTGGTATTGGGAATTGAACCCAGCGGTGTTCTACCTCAGGGCTACACCCCCAGCCCTATTTTTATGCTTTATTTTGTGTGTGTGTGTGTGGTACTGGGGATTGAACTCAGGGGCATTCTACCTCTGAGCTACACCCCCAGCCCTATTTTTTATTCTTTATTTTGAAACAGGGTCTCACTAAGTTGCGGAGTGCCTCACTAAGTAGCGAAGGCTGGCCGCGAACCCAGATCCTTCGGTCTCAGCCTCCCAAATGCTGTATGCTTTATTTTGAAATAGGGTCTCACTAAGTTACCACACACTGGCCTGGAACCTGCGAGCCTCCTGTCTCAGCTTCCCAAGTGCTTGAATTGCAGGTGTGCACCGCCACATCTGGCTTCTCTAAGCAGCTTCAGAGCAGATCACACTGAAGTAAACTGGGTTAGATAACAATCTCAGATAATTAGATTCGTTTTTTGTTTATATATTTCCCTTGTGGAAAATTGAAGCAATAATTTTTAAAAATAGGTTTGTGGAAAATAATTTTTGTATTAAGATACACAGGAAAGACCAAGTTTATTTGGAGGAAAAGAAAAGGGCTTAGGGTACAAGAGAAACAATAAAAATCATAGTTTATCTTTACTTGAAAGGTACAGCATGGAGATATTTTCAGTGTTTTATATCTTCATGGGTCTTTTATGGTTTTAAACTCATTTCTGCAATATCTTGTGCAAAGAACTAGACAGCTTTCCTGGTTCCGTGCTATTTGCCACGTGGCCAGAAGGGGTCACTAGAGGACACTTTTCTCTGGGGAAGGCTGCTTGTCTTCCTGGCTGGCAGGCTGGCAGCTGTTCCTTTGCGGGAATGATGGTGCTCCTCTATCTGGCGAGTCCGATTTCAGCTCCGCTTTTCAACCAACTATAAACCTCTTTGGGACCGCCTTAGAAAAGGGAGCTTTGTAAGTGTTAAGAGCCTGGCGCTGAACTCTCTGTGGTCGGCACTTCTCCCTCGCAGATTGGCACTGCTGAAGAAGAGCGGTGAGGAAGACTGGAGAAACAGACTGAGCAGGAAGCAGGAGCACGGCAAGGCCGTCGCCAGCAGCGGCAGCAGCAGCCTGCACGCCCAGGAAGCGGAGCAGTCGCTCAAGAAGAAGGTAATGTGTGTGCGGCGGACAAAGCACGTGTGCCCACGTCACAGCTTGGGAGTGCATCACGGGACACGCGTGTGCAGCCTGGCTCACTCCTGTGGGGCGTTAGCGCGTCTTGCCCTTAGGGTACACGCGTGTGCAACCTTGCTCACTCCTGTGGGGCGTTAGCGCGTCTTGCCCTTAGGGTACACGCGTGTGCAACCTCGCTCACTCCTGTGGGGCATTAGCACGTCTTGCCCTTAGGGTACATGCGTGTGCAACCTCGCTCACTCCTGTGGGGCGGGCGTTAGTGCGTCTTGCCCTTAGGGTACACAAGTGTGCATCGGCAGCAGTGACCTACAGAATGTCCCCCCAAGCAAGCACCTGGGTTTTAGTATTTAATTTTTTTGTATTGTTACTGGGGATTGATCCAGAGGCATTCTACCTTGGAGCTATACCCCAGCACTTTTTGTTTTTTATTTTGAAACAGGATTTCACTGAGTTGCTGAGGCTGGCTCCAAACCTGCCATCCTCCTGTCTTAGTCTCCCAAGCCCTGGGATTCCAGGTGTGCGGCACCAGCCTGGTGATGCCTGAGTTTTAAAATGTGGGCACCGTTAAAACCCTCTTATATGAAGTCTGGCTTTGCAGTGGGTTAAAGCCTTTCAAATGAAAACCTCTAATTCACCACTCACAGCTTGTAAGTTCATCTAAAAGCGTGGACTTGAATTTCCCACGCAGAGATTTAAGACCCAAGTACAAGGTACAAGGACACGGTGTGGCCTGCGAGTTCCTTCTTCCTAACACTCCGCCTGCTTCACGATGCGGAGGTTGGCCTCTTACAGAGAACATACAGCGATATATGTTACAAGTTTAAACCAAGTCATACGTGGCGATCAGTATAGCCAGCCTTTCGTATGCAAGGATGTTGCTGAATTATTAAATGTGAAATGTGATGCTGCACAGCCTTTGGCCAGCTCGTGCAGGCTCTCAGAGTGGACGGCGACCTCCTCGCTAGATAACCCTCCATTGCAAAGGAGCTTGCTGGCCGAGGCAGAAGGAAGCACCTGAGCCACACCCACTGGCCAATCTCCAGGAGTGAAAGTCTTAAAATAGAAAAGAAAAAAGTTCCAAGCCAAGAGTGGTGGCTCATGCCGAAATCCCAATACTTGGGAGGCTGAGACAAGAAGATCAGAAGTTTGAGGCCAGACTCAGCAACTTAGCAAGACCCCGTTTCATAATAAAAAATTAAAAAGGGCTACGGGTGTAGCGTGTAGCTCAGAGGTAAGATGTTCCTGGGTTAAATCCTAAGTACCACCAAAAAAGAAAAAAAAAAAAAAATATATATATATATATAATGTTCCAAGTAGTTGGTCACCTGGATCCCTTCTATTCTAAAGAAGCATATTCAGCTGGTGCGGTGGCACGGGCCCGTAGCCCCAACTACGCGGAAGGCTGAGGCAGGAGGCTCACTTGAGTCTGGGAGTTGAAAGCCAGTCTAGGCAACACAGAGAGACTCCATTTTAAAAATGAAATAAGGTAGCCAGGCATAGTGGCGCATGCCTGTAATCTTAGTGACTCTGGAGGCTGAGGCAGGAGGATTGCAAGTTCAAGGCCAGCCTGAGCAACTTAGTAAGAGCCTGTCTCAAAATTAAACACAAAAAGAGATCTGGCTATAGCTGAGTGGTAGCGTGCCCCTGGGTTTGACGCCAGCCCCACACAGACACACATCCAGATGAAGGGTAACAGACCTCTGTGGAGGAGAGAAGTGATGAGCGTGACCCTGGTGCATCAAGAGACTTACATAAAAATGAAAGTGCACGCTGAACAGAGCCAGGAGTCCCACACTATTTTACACGGTAGTTTGGTGTCTTTATAGGTGACTTTGGAATGGCAATTTGAACTCTCTTTTTTGAGACATATATGGTGTTAAAGATCATGTCTGAGCCAGGCGTGGTGGTGCACATCTGTCAGTCCATTACTTGGGAGGCTAAGACTGGAGGACTGGAGGTTTGAGGCCAGGCTCAGCAACTGAGCAAGACCCTGTTTTAAAATAAAAAAAATAAAAAGGGCGTGGTGGCGCACGCTTGTAATCCCAGCATTCGGGAGGCTGAGACCGGAGGATCCGGGTTCGAGACCAGCCTCAGCTACCTAGTGAGGCACTCCGCAACTTAGTGAGACCCTGTTTCAAAATAGATAATAAAAAATAGGGGCTGGGGGTGTAGCTCGGAGGTAGAATGCCCCTGAGTTCAATCCCCAGTACCGCAAAAATAAATAAAGAAATAAAATAAAAAAATAAAAAGGGCTGAGGTAGAATTCGCTAGGGTTAGATTCACAAAAAAGTTAATGTCTAAAGATGTTTAATTCTCAGCCATCTGTGAAGTTCTCAAATATAACTGCTAAAAAAATTGAATTTTCTAGTTTGAGACATAAATGATATTAAAGATATTAACTAAAGACATTTAATTCTAAACCATTTGTAAACTCCTCAACTATGGACATTAAAAAGTATACCTAGAGCTGGGCATGGTGGCGCACACCTGTAATCCAGGGACCTGAGAGGCTGAAACCGGAAGATCCGAGGTTCGAGGCCAGCCTTAGCATCTTAATGAGACTCGCAGCAACATAGTAAGACCCTGTTTCAAAACCAAAAAATAAAATAGGGATGGGAGTATAGCTCAGAGGTAGAATGCTCCTGACTTCAATTCTCAGGACTATCCTGAACGCCATGGGGCCCTCAGCCACCGTTGTGCCCTCTGAAGTTAAAACGAGGGGTCTGCTTTAGGTCTTCCTTGCTGACCGTGGGAAATCTCAGGTCTGTGGCGGTCAAGCCCATTTCAGGTGGCCTCCTAACTGTCCCGGCTCATCCTGTCCCCAGGGCAGGCCCGCACACCTCCCTGCGCTCAGAGGTAGGGCTGATTTGAACTGAGGGGTCCTTAAGTTACTGTTGCTTTTCTTTTCTTTTTTCTTTCTTTCTTTCTTTTATTTATTTATTTATTTATTTTTTTGGTGGTACTGGGGATGCAACCCAGGGGCATTCTGGGTGTATCTCCCAACTATACCCCCAGCCTTTTTGCTTTTTTTTTTTTTTTTTAATTTTGAAACAGGGTCTCACTAAGTTGCCAAGGGCCTCTGTAAGTTGCTGAGGCTGGCCGCAAACCTTCGATCCTCCTGTCTCAGCCTCCTGAGTCCTGGGGTTACAAGCGTGCACCCCCACCCTCACCTGAAGTGGCCGCTGCTCATCTGTCTGAGCGCCACCCTCGATAAAGGACATTCGTGGCAGCAAATGCAGATGGTGCTGCATGGGGTAGACCTAGACTTGGCCAGGGGAGCTGCTCAAGAGAGCAGGTGCCAGAAACTTCCATCTTTCCTACCCAGGGAAGAAAGAAGAGGCCCTCACGTGCCTCCCAGTGTCTGAGCCTGAGCAGCATGGATTTGTGGTTCCCAAACGTTTTACCTCTAGTCCTCCTTATGTGATCTGGGCGCTGACCCACGAGCCGCCGCCGGGGTCTGCAGCAGGGGCAGGACCGGTGAGCGCCGAGAGCCCCTTCCCTTGACCCTGAGAGAATCCTGCAGCTCAGAGAGAGCGCGTCCAGGAAAAGTCTGATGGGAGCCACACAAAGGAAATAGAGAAGGGTGCTCTGGAACCCGTCACTGTTCTCTTCCCATCGGAGGGATGTCCCCAGAGAAAACAACATTGGGGGTGTCTTTAACGGCAGCCCATTTGGGGTCCGAGACAGCAATCTGGCCCTGTTCCGGCCCATGAGTGGCTTTAGGGGAACAGCAAGTTGTCCTTTCTGTAGAGTTTTAGTCATGTCTCAGAGAATGTGGAACTTAGAAGCAGTCTGCCGCACACCCCTTAATTCCTCATAAATCTGAATTCATGCATTGGAGGTTTAGAGTGCTAATTGCCTACCTGGCTGGGTCTGCCCGTTCTTTCTTTTTTTTTTGCGGTACTGGGGATTGAACCTAAGGGCATTCTACCTCCGAGCTCCACCCCCAGTCCTATTTTTTTTTATTATTTTTTATTTGGAAACAGGGTCTCTAAGTTGTGGAGGGTCTCACTAAGTAGCTGAGGCTGGCTGCAAACCCGGATCCTCCAGTCTCAACCTCCCATGTACTAGGATTACGAGCGCGCGGCCCCACGCCCGTCTCTGCCCTTTCCTAAGAATCGTTCAGGTTCTTGGTTTCTCTTCCCCTCTCCCGTGCCAGTCTCTTCTTCTCTTGTGCTAGCCCGACTTACACATTTTTGGTTCTTGTAGCATCTGTAATTGACCTAGAGATAGGAAAGCCATTTTGTTTGTAGATTTGGCCTGTTCTACACCGCGTGGAATGTGTGCACTTGAGTATGAATGGTGTCTAGCTTCCTCCAGGTAACTAATTCCATCAGAGAGAAAAAAAATGAAAAAGGAATGACTTGGCTGGGTGCATTGGCACACGCTTGCAGTGAGGCTGAGACAGGAGGATGGCAAGTTTGAGGCCAGCCTCAACAACTTAGCGAGAACTTCAGTCACTTAGCAAGACCCTATTTCAAAGAAGGCTCAGAGGTGGAACGCCCCTTAAATTCAATTCTTAGTTCTTCAAAAAAAAAAAAAAAGCTTTGCCAGGAGTCTCTTTGTACAACCAAATTGCAGTTCTGGATTTTATTTTCACCCACTGATTATTTTAAATTCCAACCCCATTTGAGCCTACTCCAGATTATAGCTTACACAGAGATTCTCAGGTCCTCTTGGTAAGCTCACCATCCAGAGCACGCAACTCATTTTGGGAAATAAGAAACGCTTTGTAGAATTGCACATTGAGGCCGGGCGTGGTGGCGCAGGCTTGTAATCCCAGCATTCGGGAAGCTGAGACTGGAGGATCCGGGTTCGCGGCCAGCCTCAGCTACCTAGTGAGGCACTCCGCAACTTAGTGAGACTCGGTTTCAAAATAAAGAATAAAAAATAGTGCTGGGGGCATAGCTCGGAGGTAGAATGCCTCTGAGTTCAATCCCCAGTACCAAAAAAAAAAAAAAAAAGAATTGCACATTGAAACCTGCCCTGACTCCGAGTCCCAGGTGAGGTAGCCCAGCCCTGGAGGCCAGCTAAGGCAGCTGCCGTCTCTGATGTGCAGAGCAAGCCCCTGGAAGCCAGGAGACACTCACGGGGGAGCGCCCGCTGCCACGAGCTCCAAATCCCAGTTGGGGGTGAAGTCTTTTCCAAGCCAGATTGGGGGGCAGAGGGAGCCGAGGGGTGACCTCTCCATTCACGGTCACCGGCCCGCCTGCAGGAATGAGTTCACCTGGAGTTCTTGCAGCTGGCTTGAGTGTGTGTGCATGCTTCTGACGGAGCCCGGGCATGCAATCCTGCCACTGCTGGTGATGCCCTATGTGGACTCTGCCCGCCGACCCTCTGCAACGTCTCTGTTTGTTTTAACCTGTAGGGAGAAGGAGGACTTACAGATGATAGTGCCATTTCTAATCTGCTTTGGGTAAGCCTGACTCTAACACGGGGGTCCTCCTGGAACCCAAGGCCGTGGGGTGGCCTTTTGGTGAGTGCATAGCGGACATGATGCAGTCAAGTTCAGTCCTTGCAGCCAGGAATTCCCCAGAGGGAATTCTCAAAGCTGGGTCTCCCCGGACAAAGGAAGCAAGGGCTTGACTTGGGGCAACCCACACGTACTCAGACGGGAAAGACTGTCCTCCCAGGAGGAATGGCACACTCCACACCCCCGACCCTGCTCCATCGAGACCTTATGCCCATGTTCCAAAAAATGGCGGACACATTTGGGAGGCTGAGACCGGAGGATCTGGGTTTGCGGCCAACCTCAGCTACCTAGAGAGGCACTCCGCAACTTAGTGAGACCCTGTTTCAAAATAAAGAATAAAAAATAGGGCTGGGGGTATAACTCGGAGGTAGAATGCCCCTGAGTTCAATCCCTAGAACCGCAAAAAAAAAAAAAAAAAAAAAAATGGCGGACAAGCATGGCAGGAATTGGCCCATGCATGTAATCTCAGTACTTGGGAAGCTGAGACAGGAGGATCACAGGTTCGAGGCCAGCCTCAGTGACTTAGTGAGACTATTTCAAAACCAAAAATAAACAGGGTTGGGTGTTAGGAAATCTAGGGAGATAAGGGATATGTGTGCGGCTTTTATTTGGAGTGAAGCCTGCAAGGGGGACTGACCGGGGAAAGAGCCCGAGAGTCAGGAGCCCCGTCCTTACAGCCTCGGGGCTTTTTATGGGGCGTCAGGAGGCGGGGAGGGGGGAGAGCAAAGCAGTCTTGTATATGTCCAACTGGTGGGCTTGACGTGGGCCAGGGCAGGTGAATTTACAGGGCAGGGGGCATTTCCTTGCCGTTCCTAGAGTCCTCTGCTCTTGGTCTCCTCTGACCTGGCCTCACCATCGAAGCTCACAGCCCCCACATTGGGGGGTATGGCTCAGAGACAGAATGCCCCTGGGTTCAATCCCCACTACCAAAAAAGGGGGGCAGAGAATTTAGTATTATAATAAGGAAACTTTACTCTAGGTCTCTAAAAAGGCAGTCAAAGTGACCCAGCGATTTTGGATTTGGGCTGATTCCTTCGAAGTTTCTCCGGAAGACCTTATAAAAACTCGGAAGGTGCATTAACAGCCCTTCCACCTCCCCTCCCTTTTTTTTCAGTACTGGGGGTTGAACTCAGAGGCATTCTATCTCTGAGCTATACCCCCAGCCCTATTTTTTATTCTTTATTTTGAAACTGGGTCTCACTAAGTTGCGGAGGGCCTTACTAGGTAGCTGAGGCTGGCCTCGAACCCGGATCCTCCGGTCTCAACCTCTCGAATGCTGGGATTACCGCCTCCCCCGCCTTTCGCACGTAGGTGATTGCACCTAAGGGTACCTACCTGGCAGCTGACACCTCCTCTAGATGGCTGCCAGGGTTGCTGGTTGATCATAGATGGTTCCCTGTGTGGTTTTCATATCTCCAGGCAAGACACAGCCTTTACCGAGCATGGACACATGTCCTGCGTCCTTAAATTACCTTTTTAATCATATAATGAAAATCCCTTAAAGAAGGTGGTGCTTTTTGTTGAAGTGTAGAACTGCCCATGAAAGCCCAGGTTCCCGTCTCTGTAACTGAGTATCTTATACAAACTGCCTTGACCCCGCTATTGAACCTTCCGTTACCGCACAGAACCGACTCGGGCGCACCACCGCGCTGGGTGGATTGACGTCAGCGTTGGCATCCAAGAACGGCCCCTTTGAAAGAAAGCTGAAATTGCAATTCGTCCATTAACTTTGTTAGCGAATTCCCCGGCTTGTCTCTCCCCACCCGCCGCCAGCCCCCTGCTCTGGTAGATCTTCTCTTTTCACTCGCATCCTCTCGCTTTGCCCTGTAGGAACCTGTGTACTCGTCTACTTATTCTCCTGCTCTTCCTGCTGCCCATAAATACCTGTCCTTTGTATCTGTTACCCAGGTGAGGAAGAAGTGTTGAGCCTCATTGCAATTTCTGAGCAGTGAGGGAAGGACTTTGGGGTTCATTCGGGGAAGTGACTCCTTTGCTGCACTGTGTGTGTGTGTGTGTGTGTGTGTGTGTGTGTGTGTGTGTGATCTATGATAGTTGATAGTGTGTGTGTGTGTGATAGAGACTGCGATTATGTCTGTGTGTGTTTGTGTGTCATCTATGATTGTGTGTGTGTGTCATCTATGATAGTTGATAGTTGATATTGTGTGTGTATGTGATAAAGAGACTGTGTGATTATGTATGTGTGTGTTTGTGTGATGTCTGTGATTGTGGGTGTGTGTGTATGTGTGTTCCTATACTTAGGGTCAACACACCGCACACCCTTGGCTCTGGTTTTTAGGTGGACCTGATGATATGAATTCACCTTAGGGTCATGAAACTGGTTTAAGGGGAAAGTTTCCCCCCCTTTCGGTGCCCGAGCTTCAAGTTCTAATTTAAGTCAGGAGCCCACGAAAGCACCAGTGTTCAGGGCTCAGCTGTGTCAGAGGCCGTCCTGCCTGGCTTTGAAGGTGACGGTGTGGACACGGTAGAGACCATCAGGCAGTGGACACAGTTTTCACACTGGGGTGTGAAAGACTGGAGAGGAGGACACAGCAAGGAAGGGGCTGTCTGACCCGAGCTGCTTACCGCGGCGCTGTGAAATGAAGACCGTAGACCCCAGCCTTCCCTCCATCCTCACTGTTCCTAGTCTGGACCACACCCCAAGGGGGAGACCTGGTCTGAGTTAGGTGATGTTTGAGATTGAACGCAGGGGCATTCTACCTCTGAGCTACACCCCCACCCTACTTTTTTTTTTTTTTTTTAA
>PVLC010003695.1:79488-94002 GCA_004027655.1 Graphiurus murinus
TACTGGGGATTGAACTCAGAGGCATTCTACCTCCGAGCTATACCCCCAGCCCTATTTTTTATTCTTTATTTTGAAACCAAGTCTCACTAAGTTGCGGAGTGCCTCACTAGGTAGCTGAGGCTGGCCGCGAACCCGGATCCTCCGGTCTCAGCCTCCCGAATGCTGGGATTACAAGCGTGCGCCACCACGCCCGGCTCCCACCCTACTTTATTTTGACATAGGGTCTCACCAAGTTGCTAAAGAACCTCACTAAGTTGCTGCTCCTGTCGCAGCCTCCCAAATACTGGAATTACAGGCATGCACCAGTGCGCCTGGCTCATGGGTGATCATGAGCTAAAAATGTTAACAACTGAGCTTTCCCTTGAATGCCGTGGTGTCCCTGCCTCTGTGAAAGGCGCCCACCTGCCCCTGCTCTGCAGCTCCCAGGCTCCACCGCCCTCCATCGCGAGACTTCCCCGGACCCCTCCGGTGCCTCTGTCTCCTGCGCACGCGCAGTGGGGCTGGGTCCCCTCTCGCCTGGGGCAGCGAGCAGCAGTCTCACCGCTGGGCTTCTTCAGGACCTGCAGCCGCGGGGTGAGACACTACATATCCAGGTGAAGCTGGCCAGAGAGGAGGCCTGGTGGGTCTCGCCCCTCAATTCGCTGCTTCCCAGATGGAAACTCGACACGTCTTCTCTCTGAGGGGCCTTTGCCCTCGCTGGCCTTGGTCCCTTTCCCAGAAATTACAAATGCTCACTAGGAAAGGCCAGGCCCGGGTGTCTAGCCAGCTGCCACCCCAAGAAAGAGACTGAAGTCTGGTACAAGCTTGCGCCTCCTTCACCAACAGGGGAAAGGCATCATTTTTTTTTTTAATAAGTCAATATTAAAATTCAAAGAAAAAGCTCTGTGCTACACATCTGTGTGTGTGTGTGCGTGTGTGTGTGTGTGTGTGTGTGTGTGTGTGTGTAGGACGGGAGGGGACGAGAGAGAGAGATTAATTTTAGGCCAATTTTAGGCTCACAGCTAAATTGAGCAAAACGTAAGAGTTCTGCTGTACCCCTGGCCTCCCGCACAGGGACTAGGGGTGTAGCTCAGAGGTAGAATGTCCTGGGTTCAATCCCCAGTACTACAAAAGATAGAAAAAGAAAAAAGAAAAAAAAAAGGAAGAATGGATGGATGGATTTCAGAGGGGAAAAAAAGTAATGGAGTTTTAAGCTAAAAAACTAAAATGCAATTAGACAAAGATATTCATCTTATATGTTTTCACAGTGTGAGTTCTATAATTTAAAGCAACTTGTGATAAATTTTGTTAGATTCTTCAGGGGATACACAAACTGTCTATTCTTCACCCTTTTATAGAGCCCTGTAAAATCAGACAGCAGGAATTAGGGGGTCCTAAAACCAATTCCACCAGCAAAATAAAGACTTCTGGGGAAACACAAGCATCTCTGCTTATTATCATCATTTTGATGGGAGTAAGAAATATTCCCTCTTGACTTCTGTCTGGCTCGTGAAGGGAAGCTTCAAGCCCTACGATTGTGTCACCCGGGGCTCAGATCCACTGTGTTTGTGAAGACATTCTGGGGGAGTCTGGGGGCTTCGGGGAATGAAATTCTTGGTCCAAAGATACCATTTTTCTGGGTCATTAACCACACCCCAGTACCGCACCCTGGACTTTGGAGAGGTGTTAGTGAGTTCACCACAGAGCCGGTGGTGTCTGGGCCTTTGGAGCAGCCAACTTTCTTGACATTTTATATGTCTTTTGGAAATATTTTATGCCAAGTGCTGTATGGGTTTGATTAAATTCCACTCCTGAAACTTCCTTTTCAAAGAGAACTTTTTCTTGAATTTTATGAGATCTTCCTGGCAAGTCAACCTCATAGTTTACTTAATAAGGATTATGATCCAGAGAATTCCTGGAATTAGGGTCTTGTCCATCATGATTAATAAAAAAAAAAAAAAAGGCTTTTGTTACGAAAAGGCTTTTGTTTTTAAGTTTTGCAAACTTTTTTTTTATGGGTGAGATTTAAAACTTAAAGAAAAGCTTCCATGCTAGGATGGACGCTCTCCTCTCTCCTGTGCCAGATTCCCCACTTGTTGGCATTCTCTGCCTCTTGCCTTTCCTCCCTGCATTGCTTCTCTCTACCTCTCATTTGGCTCCCCCCACCGTGTGTGTGTGTGTGTGTGTGTGTGTGTGCGCGCGCGCACGTGTGTATGCATGCGTAGGCATGTGTGTGTGTGTAAGCATGTGTTTGTGTAAAGTTCTTCCCCTCCTTCACCATGCATGCGCACTTTGGAGACATCCTGCTCCTCTCCCTCCTTTGGTGGGTATTTCCTAAGATATTTCTCTCAGATATTTCCTCCCATAACCACAATTGAGTGATGAAGATGAAGAGTTTGACATTGATATAATCCTTATCTAATCCTCATCCGAGTTCAAACAGTGTCAATCCCCCACCCGCCAATAACATCCTTTTAAGATCTAGACCATTTAGGACCCAAGCATTTAACTGCTACATTTCATTAGGTGCTTAAGGCAGTTACCTTAAGTTACCAAGGATCTCAGAATCGCTTCTGGATACGAGGGTCTATCTGATTCTGTAAAGGGAAGACTCATCAATTAGATGGCGGGGAAGTGCGTGTTCATGCCTGAAACCATCTTCTCCAGTGCAGCCCCGATCCAATGCTGCTGGAAAGGAGGGGCAGCCCCTCCCCTGCTCCCCCGTCATCTCGGGACATTAGGAAACTGAACTGGGCCATCTCTACTTTCTTGCCCCCCTTCACGAACCTGAGGTCATCTCCCGTTCAGGGTGCCAACTTGACACAGAGGTGGACAGATATGGCAGAAGAGAATCCCGGCCCTCCGGAGTACCTCTGGCCCGAGGGCTCCCCCACTCCAGCAGCTATGTCAGGGATGGACAGGCCCCTCGTCCAAGGAAAACTCCTTGTGAAAGAGGAGAAACTGGGGAGCGCAGCAGAAGTGAGAGTGCTCAATTCCTGGGTGAAAGCAAATGCCCTAAGCCAGGCACAGTGGCACACGCCTGGAATCCCAGGACTTGGGAGGCCGAGACAGGAGGATCAAAGGTTCAAGGCCACCTCAGCAACTTAGCGAGGCCCTCTGCAACTCAATGAAAAATAAAACAGGGCTGGAGGTGCAGCTCAAAGGTAGAATGCCCCTGTGTACCCCTGCACCCCACCCCCCCAAAAGAAAAGACATATAAGAGATGGAGCATCTCCAGCACCCTGACACGCTCCGGAAGGGTGTTTTAAGGAGAACTGCTCTAGAAGTAGGTTATGCCTACACAGTTCATCCTCCGTGTTAGATACATTATGACTTAAAGCCACGCCCATGGGCTGACCTGGCTGCTGCTGCCCGGGCGGGCGACATGGCTGCTGGAGGCGTAAGCACACCGAGAGCCGGGAAGCCTCTGTCCCACTAGATCACCACCCGCACGCCCCGCGAGCACGCGTGGAAAAAGCTTCCTGCATCGTGCTGTTGTTGGAGCACGTGGGTGAAATCTACCAGTTAACCCGGCTTCACCTAGATGGGCAAAACAGAGCAGCTTTATCTACTTCATTATTATTATTATTATCATTATAATCATCATCATATCGTTACTATTATTATTGTTATTATTATTGCTATTATTATTTTTACAAGCTTTTCACCCAGAATACGCTAGAGGCTAACGTTCGCGCCTCTGTCTTCCATTTTCTCTTTTTTGCGCATGTTCTGAACAGCGGGTCACGGAAAGTCGAGAAAGCCAGATGACGATCGAGGAGAGGAAGCAGCTCATCACCGTGCGGGAGGAAGCCTGGAAGACCAAGGGCCGGGGCGCCGCCAACGACTCCACCCAGTTCACCGTGGCTGGGCGGATGGTGAAGAAAGGTGAGCACTCCGAGTGCACCCTGGGGCAAGCTTACCCTCCGAGTGCGTGGCACGAGGCGTCTCCCTAGGAAAAAAACAAGCCCTAGAGGCTGAGACCGGAGGATCACAGGTGGGAGGAGGCCAGCCTCAGCATCCTAGTGAGACACTCAGCAACTTGGCAAGACCCTGTTTCAAAATCAAAAAATTTTCATTTTTTGAACCCAGGTAGAATGCTCCTGGGTTCGATCCCCAGTACTCCAAGGGAGGGGCGGGGGGAGCCAGTACTTGGGAGGCTGAGACGGGAGGATCACAGGACAGTCTCAGCAATGAGGGAGGCTCTCAGCAACCTAGCAAGACCCTGTTTCAAAACAAAAAATAAAAAGGGCTAGGGTTGTAGCTCGGAGGTAGAATGCCTCTGGGTTCAATCCCCAGTAACACACACACACACACACACACACACACACACACACACGAGCGGCAGTCCTTTTCACTTTCACCCATCATCCGGCATTGTGCAGGCGTTTCACCATCCCGCTGTGCGGGTTTTGTGGGCTGTCCCTGCGGATTCCCTTTCTTCACAGTCAGTTCTGTCTCCCTCGGTGAGAAGCGTTAGCTCCTCTCTCTAACTCACTCGCATGGAAACTGAGAGCAGTGTCCGTTTCACAAGCAATCGCAAACCTGCTGACACTCCTGGTCCTTTCCCCAAATTGCCTTCGAATGGTTTCTCTTTTCTTGAGTCCTGGCATCTCGTTACCCCAGCTAAGCCCTTAGCAATAAAGGAGCTCCTCGCCCCTCCCTTTTAAGTTAGTTCCTCAGTCTCTTTCCACCACGCCAGACTTTACCAGCTCACAAAGGCCATTTTCCAGATATGTTTAAAAGATGTCTTCAAGCCAGGCCTGGTGGTGTGTGCGCCTATAATCCCAGTACTTGGGAGACTGAGACAGGAGGTCGCAGGTTTGAGGCAAACCTCAGCAATTTATCGAGGCCCTCGACCCTATTTCAAAATAAAACTGGGTTTGTAGTTCAGAGGTAAGAATACCCCTGAGTTCAGTCCCCAGTACGAAGGAAGGAAAAAAGGAAGTAAGGGAGGGAGGGAAGGAAAGAGGGAGGAAGAAAGGGAGGAAGGAAAGATGTCTTCAGTTCCAAGGAAGGGATATTTCCCCGCAGAAGGTCATTTCTCTACAGCAGAGGCCTGGGAACTTATAGACTTAGGAAATTCCCACATGTCATGTGGTTAGTAAAATCACCACAGTGCCTGGAGGTTCCGTGGGAATGTGTGGGGTTTTATTTCATACCCTGTAGGGCGAGGTTCCATTTGGAGGTTTTCCTCACCACCTGTATGCACGTACCATTATTCTCAAACTACTAATGAAAAGCAAATTTCTCACATTCATGGTAGAAGTTTTCACATTTAGTTTGAACCTCGGTATGTTGTCATCAACTGTATAGGCTTAGCTTTCTTTTTCTTTCTCAGAACCTTTAGGGATCCTCACTCTGATGGAAAGAACCTACCTCATTGTAGACACATAATAAATGTTTGCAGAAGGAAGGAAGCTAGCAGGCGAGAGAGGGGAGGGAAAACCCTCAATTGTGATCAGCTCGCATCTTAGGGAAAGCCTCCTTCCTAGCAAATCCATTCTTACTTATGGAGTTGTCAGAAGACAGTGGCAGATAATTTACTCTCACAGAGTGAGGAAACATGGGACTCTTTTCTTCACCAAAGCACAGAACTGCAGGGTGGTGTTTAAACCACTTTAGCATGAGCCCCGGCCCTCTGTGAACAAAAGCAGGTCCCTGGGTGCGACCAGATCGAACACAGCCAGAGCTGAGAATCTGAGGAACTCTCATCTTCCAGCTGCTAGCTCCAGCTTTTACCCTGACGACTCTCTGCTTTGGTTTCTTTTTTTCCTCTCCCATCTTAAAAATCACATTTTATTTGTGAGTGGTTTCTTCCTACCAAATAACCTCGTCCCTGGGTCTTTATTCACATTGCTATCCGAGGAAATAGGTTTGCTCTTACGCAAGGCTGTATCACGAAGCTCCTAGGCCTCTGTGGGTGAGTTTCCCGTTATCCTGAATAAATCAGGGATATTTCTTTAACAGACACTAAATGACTTGCTCAGGAAATAATTTGCTTGTATTTTTAACCTAATGATAAAACTGGGTCCTGTTTTTCAACTATATGTTACCACCTACCGGGTTCTATGTTTCACTTGAACAGTGAGCTCTTTTTCATTTGCAATAATACGGCATCCAGTTTACCTTCACTGCAGAATGAAATAGCCCCTGCAGGGCAGCCCAGCCTCCCCAGTGGCACCATTCCGCAACCGGCCGGGAGGTGCCGCCTGTCGGAGCCCTCTGCAGGCAGGCATGCTGGACCCCGGCTCCCATCCTCTCAGCCGGGAGGTCCTGGGCTCCCCTCACCTCCTTGGGTATTAATTAATTCTCCTTTTCAATATTCTTAGACTCTGTGTAACCATTAGCCCTCCACAAGGTTTCTATAGTATTCTGGGATCATCCTGGAAGACAAGTTCTCAGAGCATACTGTCGAATAAGAGGTTCAAAAATGTACCCAGAGAGAACATCCAGAATTATTGCTTCTAGAATTCATTGAGAAGAGGCTTGGATTTAACATCTACTTAAGTCTGTGTGCCTTGCTTCACTGGGGCAAAAGCTTTTGTGCGCCACCACCTGAGTGGGCAGCAGGGGGCGCCATGGCAGCGGAATTTGCTGGGTCGCCCAAGTAGCAGAAGGGAGTGTTTTGCTGGTTGCTTTTGGAAACCAGCCTTCCTTCTGAGTCCGTCCTGTTTATGAGCTACAGAGTAAATAGACTCTGCTAATAGACTCTTCAGGGCTGTTAAGCATCCTTTTCCTAGGTAATAACTTACTGCCCCATTCTGTGACATCAGATTTTACTTACCTTTATTATTTTTCAAGGCAGTTGACTTTCTCACTGATACAAACCCTTTATGGGCCTGGTAATTGGAACAGATTTTAAATTCACCAAGTGATAATACGCATACACTTTAAATCTCACCATGATGTATAATTACAGCATATTAATAAACATATTTAAAAATAAAATATATGCACATGTGTTTGCAAATATGCATGCAAATATATGTTCATCTTGAGACGTATTTCCAGAATATTGCCCACAACATAAGTTTTAAGCCACTGTGAGTATTTTTTCTTAATTTTTTTTTTTTTTTTTTTTTTTGCTATAATACCTTTCTAGCTCACAGGAAGGAGGAGCTGAGTAATTCATTCTTTTTTATTTTATTTTTTTCCCTGTAAATGATAGTGATTTCACACTTTTTTTTTTTTTTTTTTTTTTTCGGTACTGGGGATTGAACTCAGGGGCATTTTACCTCCGAGCTATACCCCCGGCCCTATTTTTTATTCTTTATTTTGAAACCGAGTCTCACTAAGTTGCGGAGTGCCTCACTAGGTAGCTGAGGCTGGCCGCGAACCCGGATCCTCTGGTCTCAGCCTCCCAAATGCTGGGATTACAAGTGTGCACCACCATGCCCGGCCTGACTTCACACTTCTTACAAAGGAGCACAAAGAACATTAGCGACTCCTTCTGCTCCTTGTAAATGCGCTAATTACCTCTCTTCCAACCCTTTCCACTTAGCTTAGGAGAAGATACTTTCTATGAAGTTCTCTTGTCCCAGCTCGACGTTTCCTCTGTGCTGGAATCCCACTCTTTCCCTTTCCCGAGTCCCTTGCCCTTGTAACCACTGTCCCCCTGCTTCTCGGTAAGTACACGGGAAAGTGCATTGGGAGTGTCCGGCCACACCTGCCCTGGCTGTGACCCTCCCTCCGCCAGCCACAGATCGGGGTCAACGCAGCCCTCCTGGGTTTTCTCCCAGTGGGTCAGCACTCTGTGTGTGACGCCCACACGGCTGGATTGTCCCCCACCTCCCCTCAGCCTGGAGGAAAACTCTCTGTAGTGTTGGGGCTACTTGCCTCCTAGTATGACTCGGTTTATTCTTAACGTCCTCTGGGGGAGATGGGGCAAGTACGGCTTCTTCTTGGCGGCCCCCGCCATCTGGAAAAGGCCATCAGAACTCCTAGCTCCATCTCTTCCAGTATATTCTGCTTGCTTTCGCATGCTTTTATTCTGTTTACACCTCACCGGCATTGTCTTCCCATGTCTCTGTTGTTCATTCTGGAATAGCAGCTTGCCAGCTTCTTGGCCCTTAAAAACAATCGAATCCTATCTACATAGCAGTCATGATACCCGCCGAAGGTACGTGTGTATACGTATGTGCACACACATGCATGGATGTAAATTCTTAGAAGTTGTACAGCCTACACCGGGACTCATGGAGATGCATCAGCGCCCCGGGAATTTCCAGAAGGCATGTTAAGATGCTAAATCTCTGCACTGTTTGATCTGCAGGTTTGGCATCCCCCGCCGCTGTGACTCCAGTAGCCTCCCCTATTTGCAGTAAGTCAAGGGGCACGACGCCAGTCTCCAAACCTCTAGAAGGTAAGTCACCCAGGTGCCCAGTACACCCATGAGCTGCTGTCCCGGAGTCCTCAGTGACCATCCCTCACCGATGGTTTCTACTTGCTTAGATATCGAAGCCAGGCCAGATATGCAGTTGGAATCGGACCTGAAGTTGGACAGGCTGGAAACCTTTCTAAGAAGACTGAATAATAAAGGTACATACCGGAATCCAGGAGGAGGCGGCTTTGGCTTATATTCTTAGAGTGCTCCATGATTTGTATTTTCAGTGAGCAGCTAAGAAAACCTAAAAACACCTGCCCCCTCTCAGTATCTCAGAATCCTAATTCTGATTACCTTTTCTCCTCAGCTAAATTGTCTTCTTTTGCCAGGTGTGGTAGTACACTCCTATAATCCTAGTTCTTGAAAGTCTGAGACAGGAAGATCACAGGCTCGGGGCCAGCACACAGTGACTTAGAAAGGCCCCGATTCAAAAGAAAAAATAGAAAATAGGGCTGGGAGGTAGCTCAGAAGTAGCATGCCTCTGGATTCAATCCCTAGTGCCAAAAACTAACAAATAATAAATAAATAAATAGGACCACCATTTAGAATGTCGGTGTTCAATCCCTAGTACCAAACGTAGAAAGAAAAAGAGAAAGAGAGAGAGAGACAGAGAGACAGAGAGAAGGGGAAAGGGAGAGAGGAAGGAAAGAAGGGAGGCAGGCAGGCAAGCTGGGGGTATAGCTCAGAGGTAGAATACTCCTGGGTCCAATCCTCAGTACTACTAAAAAACTAAACAAACAAACAAAATTGTCTTCTTTCTCTTATAGCTTTACTAATTCATATTCTAACCATTATCTTCATTGTTACCTTTGAAAAAATGAAGTTTGGGTCAATACTGATTCAATTATCCACCTGATTTACTCAATAACGTTCTAAATCCAGGACTCCCAGTAGTGCGTTTGTTCTTGAATCTAAACCCTTGGGATGTCATCCAAACAGGATTTTGAGCTCAGAGATTTTGCTCTTAACCCTGAAAGCAGATTATTATACATATGCAAAATCAACATGCTCTTGGGTGAACTTTAAATTGTATGTGTCAACTTCTAATGAGGTAAAAGCTAATATTATTTCTTATAATCATGAAAGATTTCTAAAGGAAAATTCTAATAAATATTGAAATAAGTATTTCAATATCAAAGCCAGTGAAGTCCACAACAGAATAATACGCAAAAATAACCTTGATCTCTTGCTAAAAATGTCCAGTAGTTGAAACCTCTCAAATACCAGACTGAGAGTCCCTAAAATGGACAGTGACCCCTAAAAGGCTGAAAACAATACAACCACTACAAACCAGAGATATTAAAGTGTAATACAATAACCAAACCGACTAGGCAAAGAATGCTAGCAATGGGGGTTTTATTATATACATGTAATAGTAATCCAGCCCAGGGGTCTACAAGCCATGACCATGGCCAGATCCAGCTCTCCACCTGTTTCTGTAATAAACTTTTATCAGAACATATCAGTGTTCATCTGTGAGCCTACCGTCAGTAGGCACTTGTCACTGTAACAGCAGAATCGAGTAGTTGCAACACAGGCCCTGTAGCTCCCCATGAAAAGCCGAAAATAGTTATTACCACTCCTTAGCAGAAAAAAAAAAAAAAATGTCACTGGCCCCTAATATGCCACAAGGCTAAGGTTAGTTGTTTCTGTGGTAGAAACAGGTCAGGTTCAGAAATGCCCGGTGGGCTTGCGTGCCGCCAAGCCAGCCCCCGTCCTTACCTGAGAGGTCAAGGGCGGGCCCTGCAGGCAAACGCAGGACCCCGAACACCACTAACGTGTTCATTCCTGGGTCTTAAGCGTGAGAAAATACTTTTTAAAAGTATGCAAGGCATAGTCGGAGTGGCTGTGTTTACAGAACTCTTAACACTGTTGATTTGCCCCTAGTTGGTGGGATGCAAGAAACAGTTCTCACCGTGACCGGGAAATCAGTGAAGGAGGTGATGAAGTTGGATGACGATGAGACCTTTGCCAAATTTTACCGCAGTGTGGATTGCAACGTGCCGAAAAGTCCTGTGGAGCTGGATGAGGACTTCGATGTGATTTTTGACCCTTATGCACCCAAGTGAGTTATTTCAGTCTCTTCTCCCCTCCACTGAAAGGGCTTCTCCCCCGTGTCCACACGGTCCTCGCATCAGGAATTTGTATCCCGTGTTATCCTCTCTGCGGTAGAACTCACTACAGCCGCGTCGTTTCTTTAGAGCCAGATGTGCAGGGCTGCCAGGCAGTAAATCATGTGCGCTCCGGACCAGATGTGCAAGGAGCAGACCACATGTGCCCCAGATGTTTGATCTGTTCCATCAAAATAGTGTCACTGGGTTCTTCAATCACTCTACTATTGTTCTGCAGGTTTTTAGATTAACTTGGCATAGCTGAGATTTCTTCACCTGTTTCGTTTGACATATCCAATTATTTGTCACTGAAAAATGTTGGGGTGATATGAGCTCAGATCAGAACAACTAACCCCCAAATCAGGAAAGAATGTTACTTGGTTTGCAGTAATGCGTAACATCAGTACACCCGAGGGTTTCCTCTGCGATAGTCAAAGGCCTGTCTTCACCAGAGAACATAGGTAAACACCCAAGAAAAGTCATCATGAAACTAGGATTCCATCAGCTATGATTGCCAGAGAAATGGCAAAGCACAAGTGACTTTGGCAGAAGAAAGGTGTGGCGGGTTTTCGGGTTCACATGCTGAAAAGGGCAGGTGTGACCTCAAATTCCAGAGGCATCAGCAGAACGTGGTCTCTCTTGTGGAGCTGGTTTACTGCCTGGCGGGCCCCGCTGTATCCTTGGGTGGAAGCTGGCCACCTCTAGCTCTGGAGGCACAGGCCAGCTCCTTGGCCTTCTGCAGTTTCTAGAACTTTCAGCAGAAGCTCCAGGTTTAGTTTTCATTATTCCAGCTTGAGCCCTAGGTCTCCCCCTAAAGGGGATGGATTATGGCCAACATCCGGGATAGAAGGTGCTGATTGGCCAGAGCAGGTTCTAGATCCCACCCAGAGCCATGGTGGGGGCGGGGGGAGGTGACGCTCCAGAGGATCTCCAGGTCTTATCAGAAGTAGGGCGCCCGTGCGGGGCAGGCCACACCCACAGTGGCCCACCACTGTCTTCTCGTCCAGAAATCTGTTTAGTCATTGTAATTTTTTTTGTAAGCTGCTCCTAATCATTTTTGGCGCATTTCAATTTCTTTCAGCTCGTATATTTCTTTTTTTTTTTCTTTTTTTTTTTTTTTTTGCGGTAGTGAGGATTGAACCCGGGAGCATTCTACCTCTGAGCTACACCCCCAGTCCTATTTTTTATTCTTTATTTTGAAACAGGGTCTCACTAAGTTGTGGAGTGCCTCACTAGGTAGCTGAGGCTGGCCGAGAACCTGGATCCTCCAGTCTCAGCCTCCCAAATGCTGGGATTACAAGCGTGCGCCACCACGCCCAGCTCAACTTCAAAAACATAGAGAGTTTGCCATTTCTCACCTTCCAATAATATTTGGGTTGTTTGCATATGTAGTTATCTAGCCATTTCTCAATCTTCTCCCCATGAGTTGCCATTGTTTAAACTGTTATATAAGCTGGGCGTGGTGGCGCACTGTTGTAATCCCAGCATTGGGGAGGTTTAGACTGGAGGATCCGAGTTTGTGGCCAGCTTCAGCTACCTAGTGAGGCACTCCGCAACTTAGTGAGACTCTATCTCAAAATAAAGAATAAAAAATAGGGCTGGGGGTGTAGCTTGGAGGTAGAATGCCCCTGGGTTCAATACCCAGTACCAAAAAAAAAAAAAAAAAAAAAAAAAAAAACCTGTTATATATAATAGCTGGGTGAGGTGGTGCACACCTGTAATTCCAGCTGGACAGGCTGAGACAGGAGGATCTCAGGTTCAAGGCCAGCCTCAGCAATTTAGTAAGACCCTGTTTTCAAAATAAAAAATAAAAGGGGCTGGGGGTGTAAAATGCCCCTAGATTCAATCCCTAGTACCCAAAACAAAAATTGTTACATACACCAATTTGAATAGCTAAGAGTCAACTTGCACACACGCGCACACACACACACACACACACGCACACGCACACCCACACGCACGCACAATGGTCTCATACATAAAGATGACTTTCAAGCAGAGAGACCTGTGCACCCGAAGTTGAGCTCAGCAGCAGGAGTCTGGTGGAAGGTCCCATAACTGCAGGGGGGGGGGGGGCAGCGCCGTATCCTGAAGTCAGGAAATGCCATGGGGAGCCCGTGTCCTGGGTCCAAGCTCCACGAGGCTGAGGCGGGCTGTGCTTTGCCCGCAGGCTGACCTCTTCCGTGGCTGAGCACAAGCGCTCGGTCAGGCCCAAGCGCCGGGTCCAGGCCTCCAAAAACCCGCTGAAGATGCTGGCGGCGAGAGAGGACCTCCTTCAGGAGTACACCGAGCAGAGGCTCAACGTGGCCTTCATGGAGTCGAAACGCATGAAGGTGGAAAAGAGTGAGTATCGGGGCCGCCGCCCGCTCCTGCGCTGGGACCCAGCTCTGCTGTTGTCTTAGTTGTTTTGTTTTGTTTTGTTATTCTGCCCTGCAAAGGCCAGTAAAGGTCCTCAAAAGATGCTCATTAAAGAAAAGTGAGCGAGTGTGCACATCCGCTTTGCACACCTGCCTAGAATTGCAAGGTTTCGCATGGACGCTTTTGCCCCGTGGGTCGTCCGCCTCAGCCCTGTGGGGTCCAGACAGTCATTTGCTGTGAAGAGCAAATCATTTGCTCTCTTAGTGAAAACCTCCCAGATCGCTGCTTTTCCTAATTCTAGAATTTTATTTATTAAGTAACGCATAGTCATGCTCGACAGTATCTATCAAGAAGAGGCGTCAGGCTGCTCGGTGCGGGGCAGATGGAGGACCTGGGGCGGGCTCCTGAGTGCGGACATGGGCTGGCCGCCCTCACCTCAGGCCGAGCCACTGTGTGAGGCACTATCTGCCCAGTAATTCGAGGCTCCATTTTCTTTTCTTTTCTTTTTTTTTTTTATTTTTGAAACAGGGTCACACTAAGTTGCAAAGTGCCTCACTAAGTAGCTGAGGCTGGCTGCGAACCTGCAATCCTCCTGTCTCAGCCTCCCAAGTACTAGGATTACAAGCATGCGCCACCAGGCCCAGCTTTGAGGCTCCATTTTCTGAATAGTGTTTTTCTTAGTAGAGGCACTGACGTGCATAATCTTGATATTTTGAATATTCTTATTATAATTTTTATTTTCCTGTAGCACTCATAAACCAATATCCTAAAGAATTGCTTAGAAATATTATATTTAATATATTTATATTATATTTAATATTATATTTATATAATTATATTATATATTAAATATTGCTTATAAATATTATATTTAATCCTGGTGTGGTGGCGCACACCTGTGAACCCAGTACTTGAGAGGCTGAAAACCAGGAGGATCACAGGTTCAAGGCCAGCCTCAGCAACTTAGTAAGATCTTCATTAACTTGGTAAGACCCTGTTTCAAAATAAAATAGTATTGGGGGTATAGCTCAGAGGTAGAATGCCTCTGAGTTCAGTCTCCAGTACAAAAAAAAAATGGAAATAGAAATAGAGTATTTCGATAAGAGCTGGGGATGGGCTCAATGGTGTAGCGCTTACCTAGTGTGTCTGAGGTCCTGGGTTCAAACCCCAGTACTAAAAAGAAAAAAGAAAAAAAAAAAAACCCACCCAACTAAATCTAACTTCCAACTTGTTTAGCCAGGCATGGTGGTGTGCACCTGTAATCCAGTACTTCAGAGGTTGAGATAGGAGGATTGCAGGTTCAAGTGCAATATGCGGTAATGTTGCTAGACCCTGTTTCGAAATACAAAAGGGCTATTAGAAGGCCCCAGAGTTTGATCCTCAGTACCGCGCGCACGCGCACATACACAACATGTATGTGTGTATGTATATATAAACATATACATACCTATACACACATTTGTATATGCATAGTATTAGATGAGGTGAGTGAAGCTTTTCATTATAATTGGTTTTCAAGGAAAGTATTTTTCAAAATCACTATGCCATATGAAGTATCAATTAATGTTATATTTTCTCAGAGATAGAACCTTGATCTCAGTGATATAATTTCCTGAATTTTGGTCCACCATATGTATCTTTTTTTTTTTTTTTTTTTTTTTTTTTTTTTTTTTTTTTTTT
>PVLC010003696.1:0-11432 GCA_004027655.1 Graphiurus murinus
GAAGCCCCTCTGATTTAACCCTTACAGGAAGAGTAATGTGAAGTAATCTGATATTATCCACTTTTTCTATTGCCGTACTTCCTTGTTCTCACTTGCAAAATCCCAGTGTTCTCTTATGTTCAGCAGGAAGTCTTATTTTCCCACTAGAAGGAGGTGTTACTCTGATTCATGAATTGAAATACAGCCAACAAGATCTTTAGGTTAAACTCATTATAAGTTTGTCCTTTGACATTAGGAATAGATTCTAGTTCGCACACAGCTACTTTGAAACCTCTGTAGCCACACTTTGGCGACTTGACTTCAGGGTTTCTCAGGGTGTGGTATCTGAATTTGCAGCCCAGGGTTCCTATAGCCCTGATGTGATTCTGAGACCCACAGCCTCTTCAATAGCTCCCAACCCTGTGTCCTCATCAAAATCTTTGGGGAAGCTTTTAAAAAATGCTGGTTGTCACCCACAGAGATGATTTAATTGGCCTAAATTGAAATTAGGCATTGATTTAGAAAAGTTCCCCAGGTGATTCTAATGTATAGCCACTGTTAAAAATCACCGTCCCGGATTAATTTGTAAGCCATTCAAAACTGAAGTTATAAGGCTGCTGTATAACCCCTAGCAGAGTTTCTAAAGGTCAGGACTTTTTAAAATATGTTCCCTATACTTCAATTGGCTGTTTTTTTCTTTCAGTGCTGGGAATTAAACTCAGGGACTGGCCCATGCTGGGTAAGCACTCTACCACTGAGTCCCATCCTACTCGACCCTTTTTACTTTTTGTTTTGAGATAGGGTCTCCCTAACTTACCCAAGCTGAACTCAAACTTGTGATTCTCCTTTCTTAGCCTCTGGAGTCAATGGGATTATAGGCATGTGCTGCCACTGTGCCCAGCCTATGGCATTCTTCAATATAGTTTCACTGAAATATAATTGTTAAACAATAAAAATCATCCTTCATGAGTGTATATTTTGATGAGTGTTCATGAATGTATATATGATATAACTACAACTATAATTAAGATCATCTCTGTGTTCCCTCCTTTCTCTTTGTAAAATGCCCTACTCCTTTTTCCAGCCCCTAGCAACCATTTATTTTATATTTTTTGTAGTTTTACCTTTTCCAGGATGTCATAAAAATGCAACCATGTAGTATGTAGTCTTTTGTATGTTGCCTTCTTTCACTTCTTTTCCTTAGGATTATGATTTTGAAATTATCATGTCATTGCATGTAACAATAGTTCTTTCCTTCTTATTTTTGAGTATATCCCCTCATATGGGCATATCACAATTTGCTTATCCATCCATCAACTGATGAACATTTGAGATATTTCCTGTTTGACATTGTCAGGAATAAAGCTGCTATAAAAATTTGCCTGTGGGTCTTCGTGTGGCATAAGTCTTCACATCTCTTGGATATATATCTTTGAGTGTGATTAATGAGTTGTACAGTGACAGTATGTTTGATTTTATGAGTTATTGCCACCCTGTTTTCAAAGAGACCATATGATTTTCATTCTCATCAGCAATATGTAAGAAAGAATCCAAATTGTTCTGTACCCTCCTCAGTTCTTTGTTATTTTCTCTTATCTTGTTTTTTTTTTTTTTTTTTGAAATTCAAATAGGTGAGTAGTGGTTTGAGGTAGGGCACAGGATCTGGGAATAGGAAAGGTTGAAAGAGGCAATCTTTGTAAAGAACATAAACAAGAAAGATTAATAAATATAAGGATAACAATAGTCAGGCAAGGGCTATGAATATCAGGGCAAATTTTCAACTCCTTCTGTGGGATGGATTCTGAGGACAATCTATGCAAACAGGGATGGGGGGAGGTGAGCAGACGCATGGTGCCAGGAGATTAGAGCCACAAGCCATGAGATAATGACCCAAATTAAGGATGGAAACTACTAAAAAAAAAATCTGGATCCCAAAACCCAAGTCTGATCAATTAAAAAAGAAAAGAGAGAAAGCCTCAAAAAGGTATAAAAACTCATCTCCCAAGGATTTCAGTGAGTAATCTCATTTTCAGGGATATCGCTTCCCTGTGTGGGGGGAGATATTTTTGTTTTCTTTCCTTGGCTTAAAAATAAACTTTCGTATTTCTCTACCCTTTATTAGTCCTTAGACTTCATCAAAATCCACTGGACAAGAATCTGATAAGAGGGGACATCCCTCAACAGTATTTTATTGTGACTCTTCTTTTCCGCAGTGACTAATGATGTGGAGTATATTTGCCTTCTTTATCTCTTCATTTGTGTTATGTTTTCAACACTTTTCCAAAATATTTAATGGGTTGTTTTATAAATATCAAGTTGGAAAAGTTTATAATTTGTTTTGAACACTGTCCTTTAAATACATGTCCTATATGATTTTGTAAATATTTCCCAATGCATAGCTTTAAAAACATAATTGTTAACACTATCTTTTAAGCTGCAGACATTCTTAATGTTGATGAACAAATTATTAATTATATAATTCTACTGTCATATTTTCTCTCCTAAGAAATCCATGCCTAAAGCAAAGTCACAAATTATCCTCATGTGTTTTTTTCTAGAAGTTTTAAATATCTTTTCATGAGTTTAAAATCCATTTTGAGTTGATTTTTATAAGCTGTGCAAGATATGGATTAAGGTTCTCTTTAGTTTTTTTACTTACATATGAAAACCCAAATGATTCAACATATCTTGTTGGCATCTTTATCAGAAGTCAGTTGACAAATATATGTGTAAGCCTGTTTCTCAATTTCCTATTCTATTCCTCTCTATATATGTCTGATCTTATGACAAAATTTGTTTTGTCTTTTCCAAACCCTTTTATTTCTATATAAATGGTACGTAGAGTGTCCTTTATGTGTCTTCTATCTTCATTGTAGGTCTTCTATATAATCTTACTAATTTGCAATTTGTTCTATTGTATAACTAGGGGAGAATGTTGAAGTTTCCAGTGATTCATGGATTTGTATATTTCTCCTTTTTATTAATTATTTCTTTCTTCTTGTATTTTGAAACTCTCCTGTTTTATCAGGTGTATACCTGTGTGTGTGTGTGTGTGTGTGTGTGTGTGTGTGTGCACACATTACTAGGGATCAATCTCAGGGCACTCTAGCTCTGAGCTATCTATCCTCCAGCCCTATTTTATTTTATTTTGAAACAAGCTCTTACTCAGTTGCTGAGGGCCTTGCTGAGTTGCTAAGGATGCCCTCAAACCTATTATCCTCCTGTCTTAGCCTCTCAATTGCTGGAATTACAGCTGTGTGCCACCACACCTGGCTGGTGTATATATCTTTAAGATTGTTACACCTTCAGATTTAATTGACCCTTTATCAGTATGTTAGAGCCCTTTTTAACCCTGGTAGTTTACTTTATTTTGAAATCCATTTAATAATCAGTGAAGATTTATTTTGAATAGTACTTATTTGGTATAGTGTTTATGTTCAATACTTTTAACCTGTCTTTAGATTTAAAATGAGTTTCTTACAAGAAGTTAGTAACATGATCTTGTTTTCCTTATCAAATGTGACAATATCTGATTTGTCTGGATTATTTAGATCATTTATTTTTGAATACTTAGATTCAAATACGCTATCATGTAATTCCATTTGTCTTCTATGTGCTTTTATATTTTTCCTCTGTTTTCTGATTTGCTTCTTTATTGAGAATCTGTTACTGATTTCATTTTAGCTTCACTATTGATGTGCGAATTTTACCTGTTTTGTAGTTAATTTTAGTGGTTGCTCTTCACTTTATAATATATATCTTCCAGTTATCATACTCTATCTTTAACTCATATTTTTAATCTTTTATACTTGTAGTAGGACAATATATTACTATTTTTCTTTCTTTTTTGCTATTTTTCTCATATGTTATAATATACCTGTATTAGAAATTGTTACCATATTGCTATATTGTTACTATATTTGCTTTGGATAGTCTTTAAAATCATATGAGATAATAATTAAGAAAATTAAAATTAGCAGGGTGTGGTGGCACACGCATGTAATCCCAGTACTTGGGAAGCTGAGATAGGAGGATCGTAGGTTTGCAGCCAGCTTCTGCTACTTAGTGAGGCCCTCTGCAACTTAGTGAGACCCTGTTTCAAAATAAAGAATAAAAAATAGGGTTGGGAATGTAGCTCGGAGGTAGAATGCCCCTGGGTTCCATTCCCAGTACTGCAGGAAAAAAAAGAAAAGAAAATTAATATGCATTAGCCTTTATTTTTACTATATCTGGTGTTATTAATTTTCTTCATGCATTTCCTACTTTCCATTTATAATAACATTCCTTGTGCATAAAAATTCTGATAGGCATGAATTCTCTCAGCTCTTGTTTGTCTGGAAAAGTCATTATTTCATCTTCACTTATGAAAGATACTTTTTATCAGTTTAGAATACTGCATTGACAGATTTTTTTTCTTAAGAATTTAAAGATGTTACTCCATTTTCTTCTGACATTTATTTATGACAGGAAGGCTTCTGCTATTCTTAATTTAGTTCTCTATGCAATGTTTATTTTTGCCCACCAAGGTTATATTGAAAGATTTTCTTTTTATCTTTCTTTTTTCCTACTTGGTTAGGAAGTTTCTAGGTATATGTATACAATTTTTAAATTGACCCATAAAAAGTGTACATATTTTGGGTGTACCCTGTGATGTACACGTATACACTGTACATGTGTGCACTGTATAATGTTCAATTCAGGATAAACATATCTGTCTCCAAAAATATTTATCATTTCTTTATAGTAAAAGCATTAAAAAGCACTTTTCTAACTTTTATGTGTGTATATTTTTTAGTATGCTTTTGTAATCATCCTAATTTACTCTTTAAGCCTCTTGGATATGATTATATTAACTTTGAAAAATTATTAGACTCTGTGTGTGTGTGTGTGTGTGTGTGTGTTCCTTATGCATGTTAGGCAAACAATCTGAGCTACACTCCCAGCCCCATTATGTCAGTATTTCTTTTGCCCCATCTATAATGATACAAACTAATTCATGATTCCCAAATCTTTGTTAGTGTCTAACATCTCTGATATTAACAAAATAAAACATTATACAAAATACCACAAAAGTAGAGAGAAAAAAGAAAAATTTAAACTCAATAAGGAAATATAGAAGATGCTCCTCTGAAACTGAAAACATCAAGAGATACTTCCTTGTTTTGAAATACATCATTTTGTGAAAGTTGTCAGACAAGGATTGTTTTTAGCCTAAATGTATATATTTTGACTCTGCCTGTAATAGCATGGTAACCAGATACCTCCTGTGATTCTCTGTTCCAAGTATATAAAGTACCTGCTTCTCATAGAGTCCTAGATTAATTGACATTCATTTTGCACTTTAGGAACCCAAGAAAACTTAAAGATATCATGTCATTCCGGGCTTTCTTCTACCAATAAGAAGCACTTTCCGCTGCTGAAGTCTTTGCCTTCTCTCTTGGCTGCAGCTTAAGTCCTGTCATACTTCTTTCTTCTATTGTCATTCCTTCTGCTGAATCACTGATATAAATTTGGTAAAGGCATTGAATTGTCCACTCTACCTTCAAACTCACCAAACCTGTAAAATGAAGCTGAAGAGTGGAGGGAAGAGAAGGAAGAATATGATGGAAAATTCATGTCCGATAATTCATTATTTTTGCTCAGATTTTCTTTCTTCTCCTCTTCCTTTCCCTCCTCCTCTTCCTTCTTTTTGGTACTGAGTATTGAACCTAGGAGCATTTTGCCTCTGATCTACACCCTAAGCCCTATTTTATTTTTTATTTTGAAGCAGGGTCTCTCTAGGAGCCTGATGCTGGCCACAAATCTCCAGGCCTCATGTCTCAGTTTCCTTGCCTCTCTTTCAATTCCTAGTAACAAATACAGTTTATGTCTTTATACTAACTTAATTATTATAATTGGTGGAGATGATAAACATTAAGAGCATTTAATATAACTGGGCAGGGTGGCTCATGTTTGTAATCCCAGTACTTGAGTGGATGAGGCAGGAGAATTTCAGGTACACAGCCAACCTCAACAACTTAGTGAGGTCCTCTGCAACTTAGTGAAACCCTACTTAAAATTAAAATATAAATAAATAAATAAATAAATAAAATAATAAATAAATAAATAAATAAATAAATAAATAAATAAAATAGGACTCAGAAGTAGAATGCCCCTGAATTAAATCCCTAGTACCACAAAAGAAAGAAAAAAAAGAATTTAATAAAAAATAGTCCATAAAAATTTCACAGCTTTATATTGACTTCAAAACACTTTCCCAACCATTTCCCTCTTTTCTCATAATAAACTTACAAAGTAGGCAGGGGAGGTGTTATTACCCTTGAGGAAAACAGCATGTATGTATCAGAGTAATAGGGAATTAGGTGTATCTCAGACATTACACAATGTTCTGCAAGGCAAGCTCCTCAGGCTATATGAAATCACCAAAGATTTGCCTTTTGGGCTCTTATGAAAAGAAAAAGAAATGGGGTGTGACAAGGGAAATTCTATTTGCAGGCTTGGGATCAGGAGATTTGGGCTCCTATCTCTGTGTAGCCATTTACTATCTGACTCAACCAAGTCACCTTATTCTTTTATTTTCTTTTTTCATCTGTAATAAGACAATGATGGTGGTTACATTGACAGACTCACTGATTATGTGAAAAGAACTTTACAAGTCAGTAAAATTATCCCTCAACCCCTATACCCGCCCCCCTCCCAAAAAAGGACAATGATTTGTAGCATCTGCTTGCCGATCCCCATGGTATAAATATCAATTGGTTAACATTGCAATATAATCAAATAATAAGGAAGTGATTAGTTTTAAGTATTTTATGTTTATAATGCATTTTTTTACTGTACAGTATGTGATTTGATTTCTTAAATAGCAAATTTAACAACTATCTATTAAAATTCCTGAAAATCAAATAATTATTTCCTAAAGCCAATTGTATCCAGCTTCACCTCAGTCCCTTCTGGGACACTAGCATTGTCTCTGCTTTTCTCTGGTACTGGTAAAAGAATCATTCCTTCAGGGACCTGAGTTCTCTGCCTTTCTAGAAGCTCCTTTCCCAAACGGTTTCCCCGTATGAATTTATGATCTTGAGTTTCATTTGACTTGCCCTGTGTGTGGGTAGCCTTTGCCATCAACTCTTTTTGTCTTGGGGTTGCAGAATGACAGTCTTCCAGATCACTTATATTGCCTTCTCTTTGGATTTGGTTATGAATAAACCTGAGCAAAATCACACACTTATCAGTGGCATGGCTGGAGCCACATTTGTGAGCCAGTGCCTACTGAGAAGACCCAGAGCCCTGGGAGAGAAGGAGACATCTCTTCTTCTGTTGCCCTTTTCCATTATGTAGCCTTGTTCCCCACAAAGTGTCTACTCTAATGCCACTTTGAAGTTATTCCCAGTCTCCTGACATCTTTCATGGCCAACAGTGTCCCTTTTGGCCGTGAATAATCAATGATAATGAATATTGACATCCAGGAAGTTAGACAAAGATGAAGTGTGTTGCTCTGGATTAGCCATATGTGTTCCTTAATAGCTTGAGAAAAGGCTCCAGAGCATACAATAAATAAGCACTAGAGAGAAATAAAAAAGGTAGTGAGTTGCTAGGATACCTGCCTGGGCACTTGTTTTATTATAGAGTCTGTAAGTCAAAAATAAACAAGGACAATAGCTATCTCAAAGAAATACAAATGCTTGCTAGAAAGTATCAAAAAGAAAAGGAAAAAAAGGTAATCATCACTGAAGGGAGACCTTGCTTTATAGCACACATTAAGTTTGAAGAAACGCTTATTTTTTTTTATCTAGTATTTCAAAGGCTTTCTTGAAAAAGTAGCAGCAGTCATGACAACCTGTAATTACAGCAGTAGATGAGATACAATTGTCATATTATTGCTTCCTTGTTCTTTGTGTATTATCAAGGGTCAGAGAATCCTTTTCCACAGCAATGATCTATTAACTACCAGGGTTTCTTTAGGTTGTGTATATGCAAGTCTAAGGCTACTACTGAGGCATTAGTTCAACAAAAGAATACTCATTCAGTAAACCTGCTTTATTAGCCCAATAAATAAAACTGTTTGTTGATTTCTTTGTAGCTTTCACTAAATTTTAACCATATCAGAAAGTAAAATTAGTTTTAAAGTACTTTAATATGACTCAAAGTTACACATGTAATAGAAGAAAAGCCTTTTGCAATATGTCAAATTGTCTTTGGGAGGTAGACCAGTTAGTTAAACCTATTGTAACTGGAAATTAATTCAGTACTTGCCCCAATTTGCAAAATCAAATAGTTGGGACATGTCTTTAAGAAGAAAGAAAGAAATCTTATTGACTTACCGGTAAATCAGAAAAAAATCAGTGAATATATGTTTGAGATAACAAAACAAAACAAAAACCTGATTCTCCCCAAAGGGAAGAATGAATGTCCTTTTTTTTTTTTTCAGTACAGAAGATTGAACTCAGGGGCATTCTACCTTTATGTAACACTCCCAGACCTATTTTTTATTCTTTATTTTGAAACCGGGTCTCAGTAAGATGTGGAGGGTCTCACTAATTAGCTGAGGCTGGCCACAAACCAGAATTCTCCCATCTCAGCCTCCCAAGTACTGGGATTACAATTGTGTGTGACCACACCTGGCAAAGAATATCCCTTTTAATAACTGGCCTTAATGGATCAAGTAATTATGTTTATCAGTGGAACAATTCACGTCCACATTGTCCTCAAGAAGTATACAATGTCTTAAGACTCAAAGGCACCCATTCTTTATTCCTTTGGGCAATAGACTCATAAGAGCATGTTTTTCATTAATGGAGATACAAAAAGAGGAAAGGAAAGGAGAGGAGAGAATAAAAAGAGAGGAAGAGAAAAAAAATATCAGCTTTGAAACAGGCCATTTTTAAGCTGTCCGAGTCAGAAACTTTGAAATGGGCCCTTGTTTCCTGATCTTAACACTGGCACTTAGGGATCATGATCGGATAGGTTAGGTGTTAGCCATGAAAAATAAAGAACAAAGTTGAGCGTGATGGTGGTTCACGGTCAGCCTCAGCTACTTAGTGAGGCTCTCCACAACTTAGTGAGATTCTGTTATAAAATAAAGAATAAAAAATACGACTGGGGGTGTAGCACAGAGGTAGAATGTCCCTGGGTTCAATCCCCAGTACAAAAAAAAAAAAAAAACAAAGCAATAACAACAACAAAAACAGAGAAAGACTTTCAGGAAAAATTCTATGTATGAGAATGGGTAAAGTAAAGATAAAACTGAAAAGTCAAATCTATCATTGTGTTCAAGAGGTGATTTCAAGGGCCTGGGCATGTAGGTAAGCTAAAAACTCAACACCTAGTTAATAGAGACATTGAAATGGAAGTGGAGTACACGATAGTCAGCAAGAGAACACAGACATTTTCTCCACATATTCATAGGGGCACCCATTTTCTTCTCATTTATACAACAGCTACATTTTCTTCTGATTTGTACTGCAGGTGGGCCAAATCTGAAAGCAAAAGGAAATACTCTTTCCAGAGAAAAATGTAAAGCATTTTGTAGAAAGCAATACTAGCAAAGCATATAAATCAACTACTGGTATTTGTTACAAACATTAAGGTGTTTAGAAGAAAATCAAGGTCAATTAGGGTTGGTGCTTACGGACTTCACAGGAAATGGGGTCTTGAGTGGGTCTTCTTGATTTAAAAAAAAAAAAAAAGGACCAGTATTATTACAGAGAGAAATGGAGCACTTTCCAGAAATATTGCAGTTATAAATCATTGTTTTGTTGTAATATAGAGAAAATGTTAAATCCATAATAGTAGCTATATTATTATATATTACATATTATAATAATATGTTATATATCATTACAAATGACAACCAAACCTTAAATGTTTCACATCTTTCTCATAATTTTTACCCTGACACTTCAATTCTGATTTTCAGGGCTGGGATAATTTTTGAAAGAAAAATTCTACTGCCAAGCCCTTTGGGTTTACTCTTACTAACTGAATTACTAGCTTACAGAAGGCCATATAATTATTTTTTTTTTCTTCATTAATTCCTGGAGAACTGTATCCTACGTTTCTGTCAACTATGATTTTTTTTTTCCTGAATTGACCTAATAATGTCAGTGTTGAACTATTCTTCTTACTGTCTTCACAAAGTACCAGGCATTTGCTACATGTACACTTTTTTTTTTGCAAAAAAATACAGATAAGAGATTATGATGCAAATGAGAGGTTAAAGAATTCAAAGAGCTTCCAGATTCTAAAAGCTGATGCCTCTCAAGTGTGCCTCTGGAAAATAGCTCTAATGTGTAAGAATTCTGTACAAATTCTACTCCTAGTAAGACGAAGCTTTCCCTAGTTCAGGTTTACAGAATCAGTACTGCTTTATTTTCCTTGGTTGCCACTTCAAGAGGAAACATTAATATTCTCTTTTATTAAATATCATTCCTGTCCATAAATTTTGATTGCATGCAAATTGCCATAATAGCCTATAATATTTCTCCATCTGCAGTCCTTCCTCTGCTTTTTGTTCTGTCCAATCCTAATTCCCCCACTCTGCAAGAAGTGAGGTAAGGGTAGGAGATTCAGGAATGTTCTCTAGCCTTTTACCATTAATATTCCCTTATTCTCAGTAATAACACAGCTTTTTAAAGCAAATAATGCCACTGTTTCTATATTCTCTCCAATATATTTTGTCTGTAGAATCAAGTCTTCAAAAAACCCTCTCATTGACCTCTTGCAGAACCTGAAAATGAAGAGTAGAGAAAGTTTGAAAATGTGAAATCAAATTAAAATTAGGTAGGATAAAAAGGAAGATTGAAATTTATTTCTTATTGCCTTGATTATAGGTTCATGAAGCCCAAGAACACTTATTGGTGTGAGCTTCGCTATAATGACCTTCTTGTTTAGAACACTATGGTAATAAATAAATTGAATCTATGAAGGAATTTTAAGAGCTCAGTTTTTACTAACAGCTCTTATTGATATACAACTCCCATAGCATACAATTACTAACAGCTTTATTGATGTATAATTCAAATAACATGCAATTCTCTAATTTAAGATGTCTAATTCATTGGTTCTTAGAATACTCAGATTTGTCCAACTTATCATGATTTTGGACCATTCTTATCACCCCTTAAAGTAACCTCATATACTCCAGCTGTCTCCCTTAGCCAATCCATCCTCTCAGCCCCAGGGAAACACAGACATATTTTCTGTGAATTTGCCTGCTCTGTACATTTTGTATAGATAGACTCACACAGTGTTGGTTTTTTTTTGGGGGGGGGGTTGGGTGCGTGTGTGTGTGTGTGTGTGTGTGTGTGTGTGTGTGTGTGTGTGTGTGGCTGGCCTCTTTTGCTTACCATAATGTTTTCAAAGTAAGTTTGTGTTGTATAAATTCTTAATTATTTCCAATCTCCCTTTATGTTCATCTTTCACATGTTGGTTAGAGGACATCTTTAAATCAA
>PVLC010003696.1:11532-74809 GCA_004027655.1 Graphiurus murinus
AGGAGGGTCTCCAGATGAAAAGGAGAGATCCTCGATAAGCAACGAAGTTGATTTAATTGTAGTGGACGCAGGGGGCAGAGGGATGCCCTAAAGCACATGATGTAATTACACAATCATATCAAGGTCACTCACCGAAGTGAACCTGAGGGGGAGGGAAGGGGAGGGGATTGGGGTGGGAATTGGGGAAAGGGTCAAATGACAACTGTGTGCAAATATTTTTTTAACAACTCGTACTTAACAAAGATGTATGCTATATTGCACGAATTACTACAATAAAAAATTAAAAAAAAATATCAATCTCTTATTGACCATGTTTAGTAACTGACTGTGGTCCACTAACTACAGGAAGAAGTAGTTTCCTTAGCACTTCAGACCAAGTCTATTGCTGTTGTTGTCTGTGTGCTTAATCATATTATCCATTTTGAGTGAATAATTCATTAATTTTAACTATATTCACATTGTTGTTTCATCTACAGAATGTTTTTCTCCTTGCAAAACTAAAATTTTTCCCATAAAACAGCAACTTCCAATTCCCAACCCTCCCCAGCACCTGTTTACCCCATTTTACCTTATGTCTCTAATAATATGACAATTATAGATGCCTTATATAACTACATTTATGCTATAGTTGGCCTTTTTCCATTGAATTTTTTATTTCATATATTTTCAAGGTTCATGCATGTTATAGCTTATACAGAATTTCCTTTCTTTCTTAAGACAATTTCCCACTGTATGTATGCTACACATTCTGCTTATCCATTCTTCTGTCAGGGAATACTTGGGTTGTTACATCTTTTGGATATTATGGATAAGATTGCTATGAATATGTATATACAAATATTTCTTTGAACATCTGCTTTAATTCTTTTACACACACACATACACACACACACACACACACACACACAAACATATATATATATATATATATATATATATATATATATATATGCATGTATACTTAAAAGTGGAATTGCTGAGCTAGGTGTGGTGACATATACCTGTAATCCCAGTTCTTGGGAGGCTGAGACAGGAGAATCACCTGGTCAAGGACAGATTCAGCCATGTAGTGAGACTCTCTGGAACCTAGCAAGTTTCCAAACAAAAAATAAAAAGGGCTGTGAGTATAGCTTGGAGTTAGAATGCTTCTGAGTTCAATCCCCAGGACCAACAACAACAAAAAATAATAATAGAATTGGAGTTGCTTTATCTTTTGTATATTCTTGATATTAATCCTCTATCATGGGAATAGTTGACAAATATCTTCTTCCATTCAATAGACTCTCTCTCTTTAGACTTCTGATGGTTTCCTTTGATGAACAGAAACTTTTGGTTTAATGCCATCCTGTTTATTAATTCTTGTTTTAATTTTCCGAGCTTTGATAATAGCCAAATTGTGGAACCAACCTAGGTGTCCATCAACAGATGAATGAATCACAAAAGTATGAGATATACACACAATGAATTTCTACTCAGCAATAAATAAGAACAAACTTATATCATTTTCAGCAAAATAGATGGATCTGAAGAACATCAAGTGAATTTAGTCAGTCATAGAAAGCGAAGGCTCATATGTTTTCTCTCATAAGCAGAAGCTAGGGAGTAATTAGGATATAAGAGGGACTTTAGATAATGAAAGAGAAACTGCAGTGGAGTGGAGGAAGTGGTCTAGGAGAGGGTGAATTAATGATAGAATTGCTTCCAGTGACATTATGTAGATATGTGAGAATACCAATACCTATCTCAGTATCCTGTATGAGGAAGAGAGGGAGTAGAAAGGGAGCCAGGGGAAAGCTCACCAAATGCTGTGTGCATGTATTTCAATATCCCTTTGTACTACATTTGATATGATGTGAGACTATAATGCACCAATAAATATATAAAAATAATAAATATGAATGGTCATTTATTTTTATAAATGGTCAATTTAATAACATTTAATTTTTCATTAGCATTAAAAACAGGAGGCAGTAAACAAATACGCTGATGTTTGACCATTAAACTTCAAGATTTGAAAATCACAATACCATTATTAGTTGTGGTGTAGTAAAATCAGCACTCTCAATATAGCTCAGCAGTAGTCAAAACTACTATTTGTAACACCTATTTGTAAATCAGTTTCAAAGCTCACAAAAATTTGCAAACTTGAGGTAGTGATTTTATTTTAATTAATTTATCCTAAGGAATTTATTTAATGCATACAATGTGTACATTATGATTTTATTTATTTATTTATTTATTTATTTATTTATTTATTTATTTATTTATTTTTTGTGGTACTGGGGATTGAACTCAGGGGCATTCTACCTTCGAGCTACACCCCCAGCCCTATTTTTTACTCTTTATTTCAAAACCGGGTCTCACTAGGTTGCGGAGTGCCTCACTAGGTAGCTGAGGCTGGCCGCGAACCCAGATCCTCCGGTCTCAGCCTCCCGAATGCTGGGATTACAAGCCTGCGCCACCACGCCCGGCTCATTATGATTTTAATAGGTCATATATATATATATATATATATATATATATATATATATATATGTTTTACATATTCTGATATATGGTACATAGTTATATAAGTTATACTATTTTGGAATTGATGATTTGGTTCACTTACTTGTTCAAGTGTTATGTTGGATTTGCTTACATGAAGGCGCTTTGTCTTTTGAATTTATGCTTCCTCTATCCTACAATAGTATTTGGCCTAGGAGCATGCATATCATAATAACAGGTGGGAAGCATTAATTTTTAATCTTGGGGGGGTGTGAGCACATGCACCGAGAATTGAACCCAAAGCCTTATGTATACTAAGTGTGCACTCTAGAACTGAGCTATACCCCCAGCCTGTGGATCATTCTTGAATGAAGGGAGGACTATACATTTTGTAGTATTTTTCACTTTTAAAATATTTTCACATACATGTTTCTTTTATATTTTGAGGGAATTCATAAAGCAGAGACAGTACTGAGATTGTATCTCAGACACAGGGTTTTAATTTTACTCTCCCTCTTACTGTCTATAAAGCTTTATACTTTAAGGATGTATTTTGAGCCTATTCGCTTTTTAATTATTTTTAAAGGAAATAGTGCAATTTACCTGTTTACTTGAGTTCTATAAAAAATAGATTCAGCCTGGCATGGTGGCGCACACTTGTAATCCCAGCATTTAGGAGACTGAGACCGGAGGATCCGGGTACGCGTCCAGCCTCAACTATCTAGTGAGGCACTCCATAACTTAGTGAGACCCTATTTGAAAATAAAGAATACAAAATAGGGCTAGGGATATAGCTCGGGGGTAGAATGCCCCTGAGTTCAATCCCCAGTACCACACACACACACACACACAAAAATAGGTTCAATATTTTTGACTTCTGAATCTGAATCTAGCACTGTATTTCTTGCTTCTAAATATTTCTTTAATCCTCCAAAATATTCCATAGCTGTTATTATTAATTCGAGAGTATTTGTAGAGCTTATGCAAAGTTTTTAAGGTACTGACCATAATCAAATAGGCATGCAGTACTTTTAGTTGAATATAATATGATAAAACTCAAGATAAGCAGTAATTTGAGTTTACTGATTTGATAATACAAAAATGAGGGTACAGATAAGGTATCTAATTTGCCAAACTTTCTACAGTTGCTTATCTGATTTCCAATTTAATATACTGATTAAACTAATACACTTCATTCATAAATTATAATTTCTATGTAGTAAAATAAAAGTGAGTAGCACTTTACAAGTTTTCATTGCAACTCCATCCTTCTGAAAAATGGTTAAATGTCATTTCCTAGACCTGTTCTGAAAAATGTTTATTTTCTTTTGGTTTCCTTCTTTCAGGTTTTCTTCTATATCACTCCATCCTAAAGTTAAAGATCAGGAAACCTGAAGAAGAAGTCTCTCCATTGTTCTAGTATCACTCCAATGTAAAATGAAATAGCAAGGAATTGGAAAAAACATTCCACAAACCCCACATGAGTTCCTTGTGTTGTTTGCCAATTTTCAACTCTTTCTCTTTTAGGATCTGGGGTAATTTATTTTGAGAGAAAGATTATCTTTAATTTCTTGGTCTCCATTCTTTGCCGTGTTTTTCAAGTTGGAAATATTCTGAGACCTAAAACTATTCACCTTGGAGATCTATATTTTAGGTTTATAAAAGTTTGCACGTTTCCCTGATGTGGCACAGCTATCATCAGTGGAAGTGGTGAGAAGCACTGAGCACTGTTATATACTGTGACAATTATATTCCCCAAACACTTTTGTGGCTGCAAATAAAGAACAGTGAGGGCTGCAATTGTTGAATATTGAAATTGGAAAGTAGCTTCCCGAATCTTAACACAGATTGCTGCTTTTATACTTGCCAGTGAAACTCATTGAGAAGAATCAAAGAAAAGAGTAAAAAATGGGGAAAAGATTTATGGTGTTATTCAGGTTCCAGTTTATGGTGACATCAATCCAACCAAGTCAAAAAAATATCAGTGAAACTGATTATCTCTGCTCATAGTATCTTTTCTTTATAGAATTTGCAACTGGGTGGCTGTTTCTTTGGTGTCTTTGATCAGATAATATTAATTTTATACTCTAGGGCTTAGCTACTTTATGATAGACAACAGGTAAAGTTTAAGGCTCATTTTTTTATTTTATTTTTTTAAATTGGTGCATTGTAGTCATACATCTTTGTTAGGTACAAACTGATAAAGGCATACTTGCACACATTTCTCATTTAACCCTTCCCCAATTTCCACACCACTCCTTCCTCCTCCCTCCTTCTCAAGTTCAGTTTAGTGATTGACTTTGATAATGTTCATGAAAGTACATCATGTGCACTAGGGTGTCTCCCCTTCCCCCATCACCTTCCATTAAGTCAAATTCTTTGCTCACCTAAGGTTTCTCCTTCTTCCTCTGAAGTCCCTCTTATGCTCCATTTTCTCCTTGGTTTACACATATTAGGGAGAGCATATGATTTTTTACATTTGTGACTGACTAATCTCACTAACATAATGTTTTCTAGTTCCATCCATTTTCCTGCAAATAACATGATTTTGTTCTTCTTTATGCCTGAGTAAAATTCCATTGTGTACATATCCCATAGTTCTGTAATCCATTCATCTCTTAATGGACATCTTGGCTGCTTCCATAGTTTGGCAATTGTGAATTATGCAGCTATAAACATAGATACACATGCATTGGTCTGATAGTACAGTTTCCATTCTTTTGGGTAAATACCCAGAAGTGGTATTGCTGGATCATATGGTGGGTTCATTCCCATTCCTCTGAGGATCCTCCATATTGTTTTCTAAGTGGTTGCATTAATTTGCAACCCCACCAACAATGTGTTAGGGTTCCCACTTCTCCACACCCTCGCCAGCAGGTGTTGTTGTTTGTGTTCTCTTGATGATTGACATTCTGATTGGGGTTAGGTGAAATCTCAAGGTAGTTTTGATTTGCATCTCTCTGATTGCTAATGATGTGGAACATTTCCTCATACATTTATTGGCCATTTGTATTTCTTCTGTTGTGAAGTGTCTATTTAGATCCTTTGCCCATTTTTTGATTGGGTTATTTTCTTAGCTGTGATTTTCTTGTGTTCTCTGTATATCCTAGATATTAGACCTCTATCAGAAGAGAGCTGGCAAAAATTTTCTCCCACTTTGTGGGCTCTCTGTTGAGGTTCTTAATAGTTTCCTTTGCTGCACAGAAGCTTTTCAGTTTAATGCAATCCATGTATTGATCTTCCTTTGAGTTGCTTGTGTTTTGGGGGTCTTGTTGAGAAAGATTTGACCTGTGCCTGTGTGTTGAAGTGTTGGGCCTATGCCCTCTTCAAGTAGCTGCAAGGTCTCTGGCCTGACTTCCAGGTCTTTGATCCACCTTGAGTTGACTCTTGTGCAGGGTGAGAAAGTGGGGATTATTTCCATTTTCCTGCATATGATTAGCCAGTTTTGCCAATACCATTTGTTAAAGAGGCTATCTTTTTCCTAGTGTATATTTTTGGCTCTTTTGTCAAAAATCAGTTGACTGTAATCATATGGGTCTGTTTCTGAGTCTTCTATTCTGCACCACTGGTCTATGTGTTTGTTTTTGTGCCAATACCATGCTGTTTTTATTACTGTGGCTTTGTAGTAGAATTTGAAGTCAGGTATTATACCTCCTACATGGTTCTTGTTGCTAAGAACTACTTTGGCTATTCTGGGCTTTTTGTTGTTCCAAATGATTTTAAGGACTGATTTTTCTATGTCAGTGAGGAGTGACCTTGGTAATTTCATGGGTATTGCAATGAATCTGTAGATCACTTTGGGAAGGATGGCCATTTTGATGATATTTATCCTACCTATCCAAGAGCATGGAAGATCTTTCCATCTTCTAAGGTTTTCATCGATTTCTTTTTTCAACTTTTTATAGTTTTAGTTATAAAGGTCATTTACCTCATTGGTTATGTTTGTCCCTAAGTATTTTATTTTTCAGGGTGCTATTGTGAGTGGAAATGTTTTCTGGATTTCTTTTTCAGGGGAGTTATGGTTGGCATATAGGAAAGCTTCTGATTTGATTTCTTTATCTTTTCTTATGGCTCTGGCTAGAGGTCAAGTACTATATTGAACAGAAGAGGTGATAATGGACATCCTTGTCTTGTTCCTGATTTTACTGAGAACTGTTTCTCCATTTAATATGATGTTGACTGTGGGCCTATTGAATATTGCCTGTATGATGTTGAGGTATGTTCCTTCTATTCAAATTTTCTGCAGTGCTTTTAGCATGAATGGGTGTTGGATCTTGTCAAATGCTTTTTCAGCATCAATTCAGATGATCATGTGATTTTTCTCTTTGATTCTCTATATGTGGTGAATTACATGGATTGTTTTTCATATGTTGAACCAGCATTGCATCCCTAGGATGAACCTGATTTGGTCATGGTGTATAATTTTCTTGATGTGGTCTTGAATGTGCATTGCTAATATTTTGTTTAGCAGTTTTGCATCTAGGTTCATCAATGATATAGACCTATAGTTTTCTTTTCCTGAGCTGTCTTTATTTGGCTTTGGTATTAATGTGATGTTGACTTCATAAAATGTGTTTGGGAGAGTCCTGTTTCTTTCTATTTCCGAGAATAGTTTGAGAAGTATTGGGATTAGCTTTTCTATAAATGTTTTATAAAATTCACTTGGAAACCATCTGGCCCTGGGCTTTTGTTCGATGGTAAACTCTTTATTGCTATTTCTATCTCTTTGATTGTTGTTAGTCAGTTTAAGTTTTCTATATCTTCTTGACTCAATTTAGGAAGGTTATATGTGTCTAGAAATTTGTCAATTTCTTCTAGATTTTCCATTTTGTCGGAGTATAGTTTTCCAAAATAGCTTCTGATGATTCTCTGTATTTCCACACTTTCCATCGTATAATCACCTTTTTCATCTCTTATTTTGGTAATTTGGGTTGATTCTATCTTTCTTTTGGTTAGATTGGCCAATGGTTTATCTATTTTGTTTATTTTTTCAGGACATCTGCCTTTAGTTTTGTTGATTTTCTGTATTTTTTTATTCTTTACTTCATTAATTTCTGCTCTGATTTTCATAATTTCCTGTCTTCTACTAGCTTTGAGCTTAGACTGTTCTTGTTTTCTGGGAGCTTTGAGCTGTGTTATTTATTTATTAGGTTACTTAGGTTATTTATTTGGTGATTTTCTGTTCTTATGTGGGCACTCACTGCTATAAATTTTCTTCTTAGTACTGCATTCAAAGTGTCCCAGAGATTTCGATATATTGTTTCTCTGTTTTCAATGGTTTCTAGGAATTTTTAAATCTCCCCTTACTTCTTCTATGACCTATTCCTCATTCAGCAGTGTGGTGTTCAGTCTCCATGTGTTTACGTGGTTACTCTGGGTTTTCTTAGAGTTGATTTCTAGTCTCTCTCCATTATGGTCAGAAAAGATGCAGGGAATTATGTTACATTTTTTGAATTTGCCAGTGCTTGCTTTATGGCCCAGAATGTGGTCTATTTTGGAGAAGGTTCTATGTGCAGCTGAGAAAAATGTGAATTCATCTGGAGTTGGGTGAAATATTCTGTATGTGTCTAATAGCTCCATTTGGTTTATGGTATTCTGTAGGTCCGAGGTGTCTTTACTGACCTTTTGTTTAGAGGATATGTCTAGTGATGTGAGAGGAGTATGGAAGCCTCCCAATAGTAGAGTATTGGGATCTATGTGTGTCTTTATATCATGCAGAGTTTGTTTTATGAATGTGGCTGCACCTATACTTGGGGCATAGATGTTGATAATTGTTATTTCCTCTTGCTGTATTATTCCTTTTACTAGTAAAAAGTGACCTTCTTTGTCTCTATTGATGAGCTTAGGCTTGAAATCTAATTTATCCAATATCATAGTTGCTACTCCTGTAGTCTTTGAGTTCCGTTGGCATGGATTACCTTACTCCAGCCCTTCACCTTTAGTTTGTGGGAATCTTTGCTTGTAAGGTGTGTTTCTTGCAGGCAGCATATAGATGGATTCTGGATTTTAATCCTTTTTGCCACCTTTTGTCTTTTTATTGGGGAGTTGAGACCATTTATATTCAGTGTGATTATTGAGAGATGGTTTTAAATTCCTAACATTTTGAGTTTTGACTTCTGTTTTCTGTAGTGTTTATTTTTCTTTGCTTGGTTGTTTGCTTCCTGGAAATTATTGTTTCTCTGTTTCTGAATTTTTCTTTGTAGTTAACCTCTTTGAGTATTTTCTCTAGTGCTGGTTTGAAAGACATAAATTATTTCAGTTTCTGTTTGTAATGGAAGGTTTTTATTTCCCCATCAGGTTCAAAAGAGAGTTTTGCGGGATAGAAGAATCTTGGCTGCAAGTTATTTTCTTCCAGAGTTTGGAATATGTTACTCTAGCCCCTCCTGGCTTTCATGACGTGGTTTGGGAGTTCTGGAGTGATTCTAATTGGTTTGCCTCTAAATATCACTTGGCCTTTTACTTTTTTGCATTTGGAATTCTCTCCTTAGCCTCTACATTAGTCAACTTGATTATTATGTGGCATGGTGAGCCTCTTCTTTGGTCTTGTCTAGAGGGAGTTCTATGTTTCCTGTACCTGTGTATCAACTTCTTTTTCTATGTTTAGAAAATTCTCTGATACTACTTCTTTGAAAAGTTTGTTTATTCCATAATTTTCAACTTCTAATCCCTCTTTTATGTCTATTATTCTAGGTTAGCTCTTTTAAAATTGGCCCAGATCTCATTGATATCCAATTCATACTGTTGAATTTCTAAACTAAGTACTATGGATTCATTTTTGGAATGGTCATATTCTAAGAGTGATATTCTATTTTCCATGTGGTCTAACCTACTGTTCATAGTTTGTATTGCTGCCTTATTTCAATTATTGCATCTTTCACATCCTTCATTTCCTTCAAGGCTTCTCTTTGATTCCTGTTCAGTTGTCAGATTCTTTGTTTATTTGTTCCTTTATTTCTTTGCAGCTCTCTCTGCATTCTTTCTGGAAGTTTTGTATTGTTTCTACTATAAAAGATCTGAATTGTTCTTCTAGTAGTTTCTGACATTCAGTGTTGTTGAGTTCTGTTATTGTGGGGTTGTGGTGGCTCATTTTTTCTTTGCTATTTTTCCTTCCCATGGTTTCCCTTTTCTTAAAGTTATATCTTTGCTGCTCTTGCAAGCTTTCTCTCAATTTAGAGGTTTCTTATTTTTATTTTTTCTCTATGAATAGTATCTTGTACTTAGTTGCAATTACTCTAGGACTTCTTCTGCCCACTCTAGTGGTGCCTTAGGTAGGTTTCAGGTGTTGACTTCTGGGATCTGTTTGTTGCTTCTGTTATAGGGATTCATCTCAGAGATGTGAGTAGGGCAGTTTGTTGTCTCTGTGTTTTTAGGTCTTGATGTGGGATGAGTTGAGCTATTCCTTCTATCAGCAGAGGTGAGTTTATCCTTAGTATTTGGCAGTCCTTTCTGGTGATTCATCTCTCTGGGCCAATCTCTGCAGTGGGAGTTTAGAAGTGTCCCCTGGTATATACAAGGGCAGGTTGTGTTCAGTGGTAAAGGTTGTGAGAAGTCACAGTGATGAATGCAAGAATAGGGTAAAGTAGTGGGTATGGTCCAGTGGAATAAGAGGTTTAGTGTGTTGAGGTGACATATGGTAAAGGTTAGAGATAGTGGATATTACATGAGATTCTGTTAGTCAATGTAGAGTTTTAGGTTTGGTGGTATGAAATGGTCTTGATATGAGACAGGGGAAAAAAGAGAAAAGAAAGTGTTGAGGAGATGAATATGGATGGGAGAGAGGGAGGGAAGGTTGTAAAAAGTATAAGGAAGAGAGTCAAGAAACTGAACAAAAAATAACAAAGCAACCAATCATCCAAACATAAATAAATCAAAGCAATACAAAAAAGAAACAGATTAAAAACAAACAAAAAAAGAAACCAAAAACAACAGCAACAAACAAAAACAAAACCCTGCAAGTTTGTAAGTACAGAGCAGAGTTGGCCTCTGCAGTCCTTTTGGATCTGTATGGATATTTTCAGCTTTTAAATATCTGCTGACTATATTAGATTTTCAAGTGTGTCTCCAGCATTCTTATTTGTTCTCTCTGTCAGTGCAGGCAGGAAGTTCTGCTGTTGCCTTTCCCGCTGCAAGCTTGTGATTCTGAGCTCTCCACAGGGCCTGTTTCTCTCTCTCTCTCTCTCTCTCTCTCTCTCTCTCTCTCTCTCTCTCTCTCTCTCTCTCTCTCTGTCTCTCTGCCTTTGCTGGTGGTGGGAGTGCAGTCTAAATGCCAGGCATTTTCCAGGGTGCCTGGAAGGTCTCTATGACCTTTGTGTACTGGGTCCTTCCTGCACTTCTGCTCCTATCCAATCGCTAGAAGGGTGAAAGACTGAGTATGTCCTTTGTATAGGTGGCCCTGCCCTCCAGGAATGCAATTTAACTTACAGATCCCTACTGCTCTGGTTCCTGTGGGAGGGGTGAGCTGGGGTGTCCTCACTGCAGGCTTAAGATGGTTGTTCCAGGTGTTCCTGGTCACTGTTGATCCTGAGGGGATATGCCGCCTGATTAGGGTGTGGAGTTCTGTGGTTGTTTACTCCACATCTGGTCACTGGGTGTGCAGGAGGTTGTTGGAGGTCTTGGTGCTAATAGACCCTGCTCTGGGCGGCTACCTCAACGGCAGCCACTGTTCTGTGGCACGCACCACTGCCGAGCTTGTGCTGGCTCCTTTGTTCTCCCTGGTCCACTTTCTGGCTTCTGTTCAGCTGCATTTTTCACTTTCTGTTCAGTTCACTTTTTTGCTGCTTTGCTTTTATTTCCTTCCATCAAGAAGCTGCTTTTGGGGCAGTTTTGATTCAAGCTCTACAGTGCAGTTGATTGCTGCTCTGACTCTGAAGGAAGAGTGAGCTGGGGTGGCTGTACCACAGACTTAAGCTGGTCACTGTAAAAGGTGCAGGGATATGCTGCCTGGTTAGGATGTGGAGTTCTGGAGTCATTTACTCCACGTCTGGTCACTGGGTATGCAGGAGTTCCTCAGATATCTCGGTGTTAATAGACCCTGTGCCAGGTGGCAGGCTCAATGGCAGCCACCACTCCATGGCATGGCACAGCTGCCATGCAGACGGGCTCTTTTGCTCTCCCTGGTCAGCTTTCTGGGTTGTCTTCAGCTGCAGTTCAATTTTTGTTGCTTGTTTGCTTTTTTGTTGCTTTTTTTCTTCCATCAAGAAGCTGCTTTTAGCTGGACATGGTGGCACATGCTTGTAATCCCAGCATTTGGGAGGCTGAGACATGAGAATGTGGGTTTGCGGCCAGCCTCAGCTACCTAGTGAGGCACTCCTGAACTTAGTGAGACCCTATTTCAAAATAAAGAATAAAAATAGGGCTGTGGGTATAACTTGGAGGTAGAATGCCTCTGAGTTCAATCCCCAGTACCCCCTCCCCCCAAAAAGAAGATGCTTTTATGGCAGATTTTATTCAAGCTCACAGTGCCTGAAGAGAGGTGTTTCACTCAGACACCATCTTGGGCTCTCCTAAGGCTTATTTTTGTATTAAAAAGATGATACAGAATAATATTAAATATTAGCATTAAGCTAATTATATTTTAATGTATTATTGATTTATTAATTAATTGATTGATTGATTATTGTCATTATTTTGTATGGTACTGGGGATTGAACCCAAAGGCATTCTAGCCCCAAGCTGCACCCTGTCTTTCTTAACTTTTATTTTGAAAGAGGGTTTGTATATTGCTGAGGGTTTTGCTCAGTTGCTAATGCTGACCTTGTACCTGCAATCCTCCTGTCTCAGTCTCCAACTACTGAGATTACAAGCTGGTGCTAACAAACCCGACTAAGCTAATTTTAAGTATATGCAATTCTTAGTGTTCTTTTTGTTATTCAACTCCTTAGACAATATAAAAGAGATCATCTTATAAAATTGTATGGACACTGTATCCCGCTATGTTAGGTCCTGAGAGACTGAACTAGTAGAAACTGAAACAAGAAGTATGTGGTGGTATCCCTTTCTCTGGGGTTGTGTACTTCATCATTTCTACTACATACCTGATGCTTCTCCAATGTTCTCCTTCAGTAGTTCAGGGATATGTCTCCATATGCACAGTAGATGTCCACCCAAAGATCACGTGTATCCCAACTTAAACAATGAATACAGATTCATTAGGATCTCTAAATCCCTATTCTTAATTTCTGAGAGGCACTGTCTTCTAATAGTGGAATGATTTAATCTATCTATTGCTAGGAGATCAGGCACTGGAGCTCAAACTTGGTGGCCAGGCTTATCGGGAGATATGTGATATCAACCCAACATACAGAACTGTGAAGATACTCTGTGGTCATGGAAATGTTATGGGTTTAAAGAAAAATGGATAGAGACATGTCCATTGCCATGCTCTGAGAGCTGTCCACTTCAAGTGTTTCTCACTGTTCCTTACAAGCTCCTTCAGGAATAGAAGTGTTGATTCAGTGACTCCCCAAGTATCTTGATGCTTGAGCAGCATGCACTGAATGTGATACTCTCCTAATAAGCTAGATTCTCCCACATTTCTCAGGCCATCTCTGCCACAACCCCAGGAAGTCCATATATCAGCCTTGTTACTTTGCCCCATTAAACACTGTAAAGCCTGTTGGTCTTTGGCTTTTAATTTCAAGTAATTATCACTTAAGAGTGCTGGGTACCTCAGGACACCAGTCTTAATTAGTCATTTAGAGAACAGTTCCCCACAGCTAGTGAAAAATGAGAAGGAAGAAAAATGGGTGATGAAAATATTTAAGGAAGCTTATTTATTTTCCCATCTCTGCAACAACAGTGAAATATTAAGTGGCAGGTGTTTGGTTTTGTTTTGAAATAACCCAACATTTGATCTAATTCAATTAATTGAGCAGACAAGTCTATTAGTAATAAATGGATGTATTAATATTACAGTCTAAAAATTAGCAAACTATGAAAAAATTATCTATATATTCACTAATTATTTTTAATCTTTTTTTATGTGGTAAGAGGTCAACATGGCTGTTGATATCAAAAGATATCATGAGAGAGAGAGAGAGAGAGAGAGAGAGAGAGAGAGAGAGAGAGAGAGAGAACATGACCAACAATTGTATTAGGCACACAAATAAGCAGTAAATAAAATCCAATTCTTCTGACCTATTTGGTTAGTCTTGGTTCTTGGCACAATAATATGAATCTGTGTCTGAAAGCCTTAGAACACCAATTTATTTTTTATTTGTTGATAATGTGACAGTCATTGAAGAGAGAATTATCCTCAATGGTTCTTCACCAAGGATAGTCCATGGATCCAGATCATGTCTACTTTATTTTAAAATCATCTGAAACATATGGCTTCTCAGGTCTTAAGCTGATTACCTCAGGTATTTTCAGTCAGGGAAATCTGGCTAACACAAAACTGAAAGAAATCTGACCACACTTTTGGGGAATTTTCCAAGATAACTTTAGAATAGAATAATTTTTCAAAGTGCTTTAAAAAAAAAGACACATTTGTCTAGTGTCATATCTGACCATTATATTCAGTAATGGACATCATGAAAATGAAAAGAAAATTTACAATAAAGCCTTTCATTGGAATGCTTTATCTGTTACACCACACAGAAACTAAAATAATCTGTTATGCAAATTAGTCACAAATACTATCCTAGAGTTTGTTTTTTGGTTTTTAGGGGTGTTTTTGTCCATACATGTAAATATTGTCTGAAACATGTCTTCTTTAACAGCTGGGCTCTTCTGTCACTGTGTTTTGCAGAGTTGATTAATCTATTGTAACATGGAACTTCCCTGTCACTTTTCTGGCTCTCCTGTTCTGCTAAACTTTATTTACTGGCAGTAAAAAATATTCTGCCATTGCCATAGTTACCACTGCTATTGGAACCACTATAGGCACCTTGGTTTTATGCTTCAGCAAAGTCTAAGCCTCCATCATTATAGGGGTCAGAGTTTCTCTCTCCAGTGTTTCCTCCCTTTATGGGTCAAAAATTTGAAAATTAACTTATGTAATTGCTAAAATCATCATAGCTTCCTAAATTGCTTTCCCTACCATTCTCAGAGTTGTCTCTACCCGTCCCATTATTAAAGTGGTCAAACCTGCTCCTCTGACCAGGAACTCTGCCCTGGTACCCATAAACTTCTCTACCAGTTCCATACATTCTGTTTTCTACAGAGTAACCAGGGTCCCCTCTGCATCACTACCACAATTGCCAAATCCATTTTAACCCCCTCTACTGCTACCATGCCCATTTTTGTCAGGGCTCCCATCTGTAACCATGACCACTCCATGGCCAAAGTCATTACCATCAAACCACCACCATCACCAACACCAACATTTTAAGAATCACATGAACCTCTTTGGCTAGATAAAACATTAGCTATAAAACATTAGCTATCTTTTGCTTTAACACAGTTTTTCTTGCTTCATAGTTCTAGCCATTCACAGGATGATATTTCTGAATGACAAGTTTTTTTTTTTTTTTAAAAAAGTTGTGGTATTCAGTGGTAAAACAAAGCATAGCCCCTATTCTTGCCACTGCCTCAGTCATGATCTCAACTGCTTTGTTATGAATTGGCCCAGGTGTGGGGCCCAAGGGAAAAAGGTAGGGCAGTAAGACTCACACCTGTCTTCAGTCATACATCAAGAAATGGAGGCAGATTCCTCATTACATTTATGTTGTATTTGGCATGTGCTAACAATGAAAGTACCAAGTGGTGGGGGAATGAGGAGTTGTGATAAAATTTCAATTTGGATAGAGTGATCAGAGAAATCCTCACTAATGCCTCACAAGTGCCAATTCCTAATTTCCTGGGCAAATGGCCTCCCTGCCATCCCAACATGAATCACCAAAGTGGTATTTTAGAAGCTAATTTAAATGCTGTTGTGGACCAAAAAGCAATTGGGAATGACTGTTCTTGCTGAGCTAATTCCAACTTTGGAATTAATTAGCTTTTTCAAGTGATCATGTTTCTTATGAAATACAATTTTGAGAAGACTAGAGTTTCTTTAAACAAACTGTCTTCATTGTCTCTTTTATGTTAGCTCAGGAATACTTTTGGCTAGAAACTGAAGTTACTCATGGTTCCCAAACATTTTCTTGAATCAGGTAATTCTCATTCTCCTGGTTATCTCATCAAAGAATCACATCTTTAGACTTATCATTGCTTCTATGAGCATTCAAATACCAGCATGCAGAGTAAAGTTCAGATATAATCCCAGAAGAATGGACTATGTCTGTAAATCAAGGACCAAGAATTATCCTAAGTATCACATGATTATACTAAATTAATTAGTGATTATCTAGCCACATAATTTTTGAAAACACATATATAGTACATACTGCATGTGAATCTATTAGTGTTATAATATTGCCAACAATCTAGAGGCATAAAACAGCATAAATTCATTTTATTGCATTCTGAATGTCAAATGTCCAAAATGGGTCTTGCTGGTTCTTACTGTTGCAGTATGGCTAGGACTGTGATACTTTCTGGGACCTCCTTTCTGGAGGTCCTGGGACAGAATCCCTTTCCTTGCTCACTCTGGTGACTGACAGAATTTACTTCCTTGTGGTTCTAGGAATAAAGTCCACATTTTCTTGCTGAATGTTAGATAAGGCATGTTCCCAGTTTCTGGAGACTGCCTGTACTACTTGACTCATGGCTCACTTCCTTTAATTTAAATCTAGCAATGTTGGATTAAGTTGTCATACTCTAGATATCACTTGTCTTTTTTTCCATAATCACATCTTTCTGGTCATACTGGGAAGATGTCTCAGTTTTGAGGACTCAGATTATATTGATCCCATTTGGATAATCCATTATCATCTCTCTTCATCTCAAATCTGCAACTTTAATCTCATTTTAAAAGTCTCCTTTGTTATACAAAGTAACATATTACTGGATTCTAGTTTTATGGTCTTTTATGGCATGGATCTGAAATGGTCCCCCAAAAAACTCATGTGTTGAAGTCAAGTCTTCAATGCAGCAAAGTTTAGAGATATGGCAGGGCTGGAGGGGGTGGTTACTGGAGGTGTGTCTTTGGAGTCTGTTTGTCTCTGGCTCCTTCTCTCTCTCTCTCTCTCTCTCTCTCTCTCTCTCTCTCTCTCTCTCTCTGTTTAGAACTGATTAACAAATTCAGCAAAGTGTCTGGATACAAAATCAGTCTTAAAAAATCAGAAGTTTTTCTGTATGTCAATCATAAATCCACTGAAAATGAAATCCAGAAAATATTTCTACTGACAATATCCCCACAAAACAATACTTAGGAATAAATCTAACTAAGTAGGTAAAACAACTCTACAAGGAAAATTATAAAACATTGAAAATTACAAAACATAGAGGATTAATATCTATAGTATACAAAGAACTCAAGAAACTCACAGCTAAGAAAACAACCCAATCAAAAACTGGACAAAAGATCAAATAGACACTTTACAAAAGAAGAAATACAAATGACCAATAAATGTATGAAGAAATGTTCAACATCATTAGCAATCAAAGAGATGCAAATCAAAACTACCTTGAGATTTCACCTAACCCCAATTAGAATGGCAATCATAAAAAACACAAACAACAATAAATGCTGGTGAGAGTGTGAAGAAGTGGGAGCCCTAATACATTGTTGGTGGAATTGCAGATTAGTGCAACCACTTTGGAAAACAGTATGGAGGATCTTAAGATGAATAGGAATGAACTTACCATATGATCCAGCAATACCTCTTCTGGGTATCTACCCAAAATAATGGAAACCAAACTATCAGACTGATGCATGTGTATCTATATTTACAGCTGCACAATTCACAATTGCCAAACTATGGAATTAGCCAAGATGTTCATCAACAGATAAATGGATTACAAAACTATGGAATATTTATACAATGGAATTCTATTCAGCCTTTAAGAAGAACAAAATTATGTCATCTGCAGGGAAAGTGGATGGAACTGGATAACACTATGATAAGTGAGATTAGTCAATCACAAAAAGCAAAAAGTCAGATGTTCTCCCTAATATGAGGAAGCTAGGGAGAAATTGAGACATAGGAGAGACTCTAGACAAAGTAGGGGAAACTTTAGTTGAGTGAAGAAGGGAACCTAACTTAGGAAGATGGGAGAGAGGAAGAGTGAAACATGAAACACCTTAATGGGTATGATGTACATATACAACTTATCAAAGCCAATAACTGTACCAAGCATGACAAAGAGGTAAGGGGGAGGAAATAAGGCAGGAACTGGGGGAAGGCTTAATGAGTGCCCTGAACATCATCAAGATGTGTAGTTACAATGCATCTATAAAAAAGAAAAGAAAAGAAAAATATAAATGTGTGTGGGACATGAATAATTATTTAGATCAGATAGAAGATTCTAGATAATTTTGTGAAAATGCAGGTCTACTCAGCAACAGAGTAAAACAATTGGTAAAAATAGGTAAAATTAATATGCCAGGCCTGACTTAAGGACTTTATTTCATTTAACTTCAGGAGTAGATGTACTATTATTTACCCACTTTATAGATGAGGAACCTCAGGAAAAAGGAAATTAAATAACTTTGCTAAGATGATACAGTTAAAAGAAGGTATGACTAGAACTTGAATCCTGGTAATCTGGTCTCTTATTTGGGATGCTGTCTGCTAACTCCTCATTAAGTTTTCATTCCAAAATGTATTGGCCTCTTGTGTCCTTTATTTCTCTTCTCTTTGCAAATACATAAAGATAAAAAAATGTATATGTCACTCATCTAATGGCCACCTGAGTCTCACCAAGTTGCTTTGGTATGGAGAGCATAATGATAAGTTAGAATCTACCTTATCACCCTGGTCACATCTGCAAACTTTTCTCTACCAGCAACATCACTATTTTAGGTATCTTTCCCCAAATGGACATGTGGAGAACCTATAAGAGTGATAGCCATCTGACTTTGTAACCACTTTGGATTGAGTAATAACAAATCTTTAAGGGCCATACGGTGGTAAAAATCCTTCAAAGTATACACAAACTGTAAAAACAGATTTAGGAGTGTCTTCTACCATCAATATGCCAGCCTTGACATGAATAACTGCCATTACCATTAAAAAGAATTTCCAGGTTAAATCTTCCAGGAGAAAAGATCCAAGCCCTGTCGTCTATCTCACAGACATACTAAATTATTTCTTATGGAGCATGTGGAATTGCCCAAATCAAACACCCAAATGGCGACAGTAGAGTTTTAGTGGTGATGGTTCTGAAGAAGGGGTGGAAGCTTTTCGCAACCATTTAACAAATTAATGGTCCAATATAACCAGAATCTATTCCTTCCCAATAAATGAGAATAGTGTCAATTATTCTTTCAGTTGCATGCAAAGTAGTTGGAGAACATCTGAGTGCAAAATCTGGACCATTGCAGAGATATTTTAATACTTATCAAATGTTACAAATGGAAACTTCTTAGTTTTAGAACATGCAGTTTTATTGTTCATACTTTTCCCAACTAAAGAATCCCAGATCTGGCATTTGTCCTTGTCTCTGCTGTTTTTCTTTCAGTCCACTTGACATGAATAAGATCCTGTGAGAGCCAGGCTGATACATTTAGAGTAAGGTTGAGCTGTCATGAAAACAGGGTGACTTTCAAAGTTCTTTTCACAAATCTAACGAGCTCCATGGAAGTAGTAAAAGGATCATTGCTGAAATTATGTAAGTTGTAAAACAATGAACACATAAAAATTATCAGAATGCAATTCCAGTTTATTTGATGAAAATTAGATAAAATTACTTGTCTCTAAGATCAGTACTCCCTATGACTATGCCTCCATCTTTCTAATTACATACTTTTTATATCCCCATTTTTCTTTTCATTTTGATATTGGCAATTATATCATTCCCACACTAATGAAGTTAGACCTGCCCCTTGGTCTCTCACTCAGCCTAGCTTTGTGTCTGACAGAGGTCCTACATTAGGATATATGAATTACATTCAGTAATTCAATATATTCAATTATCAGGAATCAGTCCCCTTCTTTTTCACCAAACTCAAGTCTATAACATTCATCCAATTCCACAGATACTTTTATGAATAAACATTGTGGTTAATCTTTCACTGATTTTATTAATTAAAAATATATTAAGGTTAGATTCAAGGATTTACAATGACTTATCCAGGAGCAGCGTTTGCTGGCTTGATGTTATTGAGGCTACTGCTTCTGCAATTTGTTTTTCCTGAGTAATGAAACCAAGAACATTCTACCTCTGAGTTACACCTCCAGAACTTTCTATTCTCTATTTTGAAGCAGCTTCTCACTAGATTGCTGAGGTCTTACTAAATGATGGAGGCTGGCATCAAACCTGCAATTCTCCTGTGTCAGCCTCCCTGCATGCCTGGGTGCAATTATTATGTCAATATTATGACTTCTTCAGTTCTAAGCAATGTTTTCCCATAAAAGAAGGTAGAAGGGGGAGATGAGATGGTAAGATTATAACCATGTCCATCACTCTTACTCCCATAAGTAGAGAATTTTTTTAGTCAGAAATTACAAATGATTTTAGCATTTTCTCTTGAACCCAATTGGAATTTCTAGCTGGACAAAGCTGTAAGACTGGAATAGAAAGAGCGTTTTAGGTATAAAGCCTCTTTTGTTACAGTTAACAGGGGATAGATAGGTTAGAATGGGCTTTGTGCTTAACTTCTTGTTTGTTATATAATTTGCTTTTGTTTGTATTAAACTGTTTCTTTCAATAATTAAGAATTCATTTAAATGTCTAGAGATTTTGATGAAATAACTTTGACTTCTGCCATTTATAATTTCTTTCCAGCCTTTTGAACAAATCTCATTCCTATCTTTTGATTTCTTGAATTATTAATCTTAAGTATTTTAGTGTAAATTTAAAGATACATTCTCTTTTTTGTACTGGACTTCTCAACTGTAACACTCTCTTGAAGCATGTCTATACATAGAAGACATATTGGAAGCTGAGTTTCTTCTCTATATTTGTTTGAAATAGTTTTTGGAGAATTGGCTTTAAAACTTATTTAAGCCTCCCTTACATCTGAAATTGTCAACCATCTGGGTTTTGCTATGGTAGAGAATTTGTGCAATTATGCATAAAGTTTATTATAAAAGAGTTCAATCATTCATTCAACAAACTCTTTCTGGATTTGTTTTATTTCTTAACTTTCTAAATCAGGAAGCCAGTATTTTCAGCTTTCTTTCTTCCTTGATTCACATGAACACGGTATTTTCTCCTCCTATCTGATTAATCTCTAATTTTATCATGGTCCAATGAATTCCATGGTGTTATAGAATCATACTTCCCCCCAAATATGTCTATACTCTAATACCTAATACCTAGAACTTATGATAGTGTTGACTTCCATAGCAGAAGGAAATTTGCTAATATGTGTAAGGATGAGAATGTTGAGATGGCAAATATCTAGGTGGGTTGCATATAAATGTGAAATCTTAGAAGCACAGCAACTTTTCCAGATACAGACAACAAAAGATGTGAAAGCTGTAGTAGGATTAGACAGATTATTATGTTGCTGGCTTCGAAGAGGATAGATAAAGGGGACCATGAGCCAAGGAGTGTGAGTGGCATATAGAAGTTGGAAAAGGCAAAATAATGTTTTCTCCCTCAGAAAAGAATGCAGTTCTGTTGTCATCTTTATTTTAGTTGAGTGAGGTATAGCAGCAAATTTATAGCTGTATTATAGCAGCAAAAGAAAACTAATGAAGATGCCAGTACCTGAAAGTGACATACAAATGTAATAAATACCTAGAGATCCACAAGCAGCTTAAGAGTCAAGCATGGGGCAGGGGCTGAGGAATACTGGTTACCATCATGGAAAATATCTAGATTGTCTTGCATGGACTGTTATAAATACCTACACTGAAAATTCTGCTAGTGAGAACTCAGGAGGAAAAGAGAAGTGTGGTATAAAAAGGCATATCACCTTAAAGAACACCCAAAGTGCTGCGTTTTCACTGTGCATCGAATAGAGGCCTTAAAGTTACAGCTTCTGAGAACTTAAAAATGAAATGAATGTGTTATTAGAAAGTGGAGGAAAGGGGATCCTTCTTATATATACAAGTAGCAGTAATCTCAATGAAATTATGTCTTGCGATTGGATGTATGACTAGTAAATAATAAAACTGGACATTTAGCTGAGGAGATTTCCAAGTAAAAAGTTATTTCTAAGTTATCTATGTTATCTGGCATTAACTGCTTCTAATAAAATAGAAGAGGAATGAGGGAAATTGAAGGAAGAATTGTTAAACAAAAAGTAACAAGTACTTGATGATTTTGGAAATATTCGGCCTAACCAGATGACAGAAACTGCTAAAGTCAAGAGATTCCTTGTCAGGAAGGAGTCTTCTAAAGACAAGTGTAAAGGATGCAGCTGTTCAACCTTTCACTAATATCTTAGAAAGATGAAAAATCAGAGCATTCCATCACATTAAGACTCTGATGAGATCAAAGGAGCAAATCCACCACTGATTGTCATAGCAGAGAACATTTTGGAAATATCAGGATTTGTTCCCTCAGCTGCATCAGTAAAAGAGAGAAATAACTAAGGAATTTATAGAAAAGATCTATTGATGAGCCTTTTACTTAGTGTAGTGAACACAAATTAATATACACAGAAAACCTACCTGGTTCCTGAGAATTCTATTCAGAATACGATGGAAATTTGGACTGAAAGGGACAAAGGTAGGACAAAATTAAAAACTTCCAAAATTCCCCTGGCAGGTAGCAGGTTGCTAAAACTACTCAGATACAAAGCTAAGAATGCAGCTCAGGAGTAGAGGCGTTGCCTAACGTGCACAAGGTCCTGGAATCTATCTACAGTGCCACACAAACCACCTCCAAATAAAAACCCTACTATGTGCAACAATCCTATTCCCTTCTGAGAGTATAACTGCAAGTCCAAGGAACAGAATTTTGAACCTAGTGAACCTTTGAACCAAAGATTATTATTTTCAGACCTTGAAAACAAACATGGTTAACTTGGTTGGATTTGTAAATTTCTTGGTGCCAGTGACTCTGTTTTCTCTTTCTTTCTTTCTTTATTTTTTATTTTAGAACCATAATATCTATAATTCTTTTCTTATATCTTTCCCCCATTATAGTTTTTATTCAATAATTTAAATTTCACCTGTCACAAATGGTAAAGAATTGTGTCCTAAAGTTAATTAGATTCTCCTCTATAACTAATTTAGATATTTATTATTTTTAATCTGATAAAATTTAGGTAATTTGTATTTATAGCTCATGCTTAATAGTTGAATTTCAAACTTGAGATATGCCAAATATTTTTGCCTATGAGACAAATGTGAACCTTGGGGGCCAGAAGGTGGGTTATGGGAGGCAGAATAATAACTCTCCGAAAGATGCCCATGTCCTAACACCTAACACCTGTTTTTTTATATATCAAAGCATATTTGTAGTTGTGACTAAGGTCAAAAAACTCACGATGGGGACATTATCCATTATTACTTAGGGGCTCAACTGAAAAGTGATTGAATTTCAGGTACAACTATAGTAATACTCAGTAGAGCAGTGAAGCTGGTTTCTGTCCAGAGAACTGTAAAGGGGAGCACCAGGAAACCATGAAATCAAGTGAGATCATCTAGTGGAAAAGACATGTAAGGAAAAATTGTATGAAACTTCAGAGCACACCTTTAAGCCCTAAATGTGAGATGGATCCTAATAAGCATGCTGAACACTATGAGAAATAAATTCAAAGATAGATCATCTACATCCCAGAATGACCATTACATGGAACAAACCTAGCACAAACCTGAAGACCACCACACAATTTTTAAAAATAGACATAATGATAGAACCGCAGACTTCAGAAGGCAAGTTCAAGCTAACAGCTGAGCCTGATCAGTTCAATAAGCTGCTAAAATAAACAGTACTCTAGGATCTTAACAGACATCACATTTTATAGCTTTCAAAATATACAAGACAGAAGTCAGAATCACCTAGTATTCAAAAATCATGAACATTTTGAGTCTTATGAGAGATGACAATCAAAAGATGCCAGTGCCAAGATGGCACAGGTATTGGAATGATCTGATAGAAATTAAAGCAACTATTATCAAAATGTCCTAAAAAATATAAATACCATGAAAAAAAGGGTTAAAATAGAAAGCATTAGAGAAAAACCATGAAATTTTAGAACCAGAGAGGTGAACCACCAGAAAGGACTGCCAAATACCAAGGATAAACTCACCTCTGCTAATAGGAGGAATAGCTCAGCATGTCCTACATTGAGACCTAAAAATGCACAGGCCACAAACTTTCCTATTCACCCCTCTGAGATGAATCCCCATAACAGAAGCAACAAACAGACACTAGACGTCAATACCTGAAACTCACCAAAGGCACTACTACAGTGGGCAGAAGAAGTCCTAGAGTAATGGCAACTCAGTACAAGATACTATTCACAGAGATAAAATAAAAATAAGAAACCTGTAAATTGAGAGAAAGTTTGCAAGAGAAGCAAATATATAAACTTAAGAACAAGGAAATCATGAGAAGGAAAAATGTAAAAGAAACAGTGTGCTACTACAATCCCACAATAACAGAATACATCAAAACACAGAATGGCAGAAATTATAAAGAACAGCAATTCAGATCTTTAATAGTAGAAATGATACAAGAATTCTGAAAAGAATGCAAGGAGAGCTGGAAAGAAATACAGGAATAAACAAAGAATCTGACAACCTGAACAGGAATCAAAGAGAAGCCTTAAAGTAAGTAAAGGATGTGAAAGATGCAATAATTGAAGTTAAGGCATCAATATAAGACTATAAGCAAGCCAGGCATGATGGTGTGTGCTTGTAATCTCAGCATTTGGGAAGCCTCAGCTACCTAGTGAGGCAGGCACTCTGGTACTTAATGAGACCTTGCTTCAAAATAAAGAATAAAAATAGAACTGGGGGTGTGACTTGGAGGTAGAATACCCCTGGGTTCAATCCCCAGTATTGAAAAAAATAAATAAATAAACAGTAGATTAGACTACATGGAAAATAAAATATCACTCTTAGAAGATGATCATTCAAAAAATGAAAGCATAGTACATAATTTAGAAAAAAAATTGACATCATGAATTGGACATCGATGAGATCTGGGCCAATTTTTAAAGAGCTATCCTAAGAATAAAAAGCATAGACGAGGGATTAGAAATTGAAATTAATGGAATAAACCATCTTTTCAAAGAGGTAATATCAGAGAACTTTCCAAACATAGAAAGAGAAGTTGACACACAGGTACAGGAAACATATAGAACTCCCACTAGACAAGACCAAAGAAGAGATTCACCATGCCACATAATAATCAAATTGACTGATGTAGAGGCCAAGAGATAATTTTAAAGACAACAAAAGGAAAAAGGCCAAGTAACATTTAGAGACAAACCAATTAGAATCACTCCAGAACTCCTAAAACAAGTTATGAAAGCCAGGAGGGCCTGGAGCAGCATATTCCAAACTCTGAAAGAAAATAACTTGCAGCCAAGATTCTTTTACCCAGCAAAAGTATCTCTTAAAATTGACAGGGAAATAAAAACTTCCATGACAAACAGAAACGGAAATAATTTATGCCTTCCAAACCAGCACTAGATAAAATACTCAAAGAGATTAACTATAAAGAACTAAAAATAAACATCAGAACCATAGATACAATAATTTCCAGGAACCAAACAACTAAGCAAAGAAGAACAAACATTACTTCAAACAGAAGTCATAACTCAAAATATTAGGAATTAAAAATCATCTCTCAGTAATCACACCGAATATAAATGGCCTCAACTACCCAATAAAAAGACACAAGGTGGTAAAGTGGATTAAAAATCATAATCCATCTATATGCTTCCTGTAAGAAACACATTTTACAAAGACTCACACAAACTAAGGTGAAGGGCTAGAATAAGGTAATCCATGCCAGTGGAACTCAAGGACAAGCAGGAATAGCAATTATTATATCAGACAAATTAGACTTCAAGCCTAAGCTTATCAGAAGAAATAAAGCAGGTCATTTTTTACTAGTAAAAGGAACAATTTAGCAAGAGGATATAACAAATGTCAACACTTATGCCCCAAACATCGGTGCAGTCACTTTCATAAAACAAACTCTTCATAATATAAAGTCACACATAGATCTCAAAACAATAATACTGGAAGACTTCAATACTCCTCTCACATCACTAGACTGATATTCTTGACAAATGGGCAATAAAGATGCCCCAGACTTAAAAAATACCATAAAATGAATGGACCTATTAGACACATGCAGAATATTTCACTCAACTATAGCTGAATTAACACTTTTCTCAGCTGCCCATGGAACCTTCTCCAAAATAGACCACATTCTGGGCCACAAAGAGAGCACTGGCAAATTCAAAAAATGTAACATAATCTCCTGCATCTTTTCAGACCACAATGGAGTAAAACTAGAAATGAACTCTAAGAAGGCCCAGAGTAACCATATAAACACATGCAGACTGAACACCACACTGCTGAATGAGGAATGGATCACAGAAGTAAAGGGGGAAATTAAAAAATTCCTAGAAACTAACAAAAACAGAGATATAACATATCAAAACCTCTGGAACACCTTGAATGGAGTACTAAGAGGAAAATGTATAGCACTGAGTGCACACATAAGAAGAACAGAAAATCACCAAATAAGTAACCTAATGACACAGCTCAAAGCCCTTGAAAAACAAGAATAGTCTAACCCAAAAGCCAGTAGAATACAGGAAATTATGAAAATCAGAGCAGAAATTAATGATGTATAGAATAAAAATCAACACAGAATATCAACAAAACCAAAGTCTGGTTTCATGAGCAAATAAACAAGATAGATAAACCATTAGCCAACCTAACCAAAAGAGGGAATAAATCCAAATTACCAAAATAAGAGATGAAAAAGGTGATATTACCACCAATAGTGTGGATATCCAGAAGATCATCAGAAACTATTTTGAAAAAATATAGTCCAACAAAATGGAAACTCTAGAAGAAATTGAGAAATTTCGAGACACATATAACCTTCATAAAATGAGGCAAGGAAGGTATAGAAAACTTAAATCAACCAATAGTAATCAAAGAGATAGAAACAGCTATAAAAAGTTTACCATTGAACAAAATCCTGGGGCCAGATGGTTTTCCAAGTGAGTTTTATAAAACATTTATAGAAGTGCTAATCCCAATACTCCTCAAACTATTCCATGAAATAGAAATGGGACTCTTCCAAACACATTCTATGAAGCCAACTTCACATTAATACCAAAGCCAAATAAAGACAGCTCAAGAAAAGAAAACTGTACGCCTATATTGCTGATGAACTTACACACAAAAGTGATAAACAAAATACTAGTAATGTGCATTCAAAACCACATTAAGAGAGGACTTCCGGGAAGATGGCAATGGAGTGAGACACATCTCAAGAGGCACTGTGAGCTCGATTCAAATCAGTCGTGGAACCAGCTTTTTGAAAGAAGAAAAAAGCAACAAAAGGGTGAAAAACGCTGCGAAAACTGGAATATTGCTGAGCAGAACCTGGAAGGCCGACCAGGGAGAGCAAAGAAGCCCATCTCCGCAGCTGCGGCGCCATGCTGCCAAGCAGAAGCCGTCATTGAGCCGGCCCCTGGTGTAGGGTCTACTAAGAAAGAAATATACAACAACCCTCTGCACCCCACCAACCAGAGGTGGAGTGAGCGGCTCCTGAACTCCTCATCCTAGCCAGGCGGCATTTCAAGGCACAGAAACCAGAACGCGTGGTACGATCAGCTTAAGCCCTTGCACGACCATCCCAGCTCACCTCTCCCCACAGAGCCGGAGCAGAGATAACTGCACTCCAGAGATTGAATCAAAACTGCCGAAGGAACAGCTTCTCAATGGAAGGAAGGAGAAGCAAATCACCTTTAAAGTAAGTAAAGAAACAGGCAGTTGTCCGGAATCTAAGGAGCAGACCAGGGAGAACAGGGGAGCCGGTGCGTGTGCAGCAGTAGCAGCTGACATCTTGTCGGCCGCCCACAGCAGCAGAAATCTGCGCAAAAGATCTGCAGAGGCCAAACCAGGTCTGTCCTTACAAACTTGCAGGGATTTTTATTTTGCTTCATGCTGATGTTTCTTGTTTTCTGGGTTTTTTTTTTTTTGCTTTGTTTTGTTCCATTTTTACTCTATTTTCACTTTGCATTGCTTCAATTTATGTATGTTTGTTCAAAGGATTGGTTGCCTTTTAGCTTTTGCTAGATCCTAGAAGTCAACACCTGAAACCCACCAAAGCACCAATAGAGCAGGCAGAAGAAATACCAGAGTAATTGCAAATCAGTACAAGATACCATTCACAGAGAGAAAATAAAAATAAGAAACCTACAAAATCAGGGAAAGCGTGCAAGAGTAGCAAAGTTATAAATTTAAGAACAGGGAAACCATGAGAAGGAGAAACACCAAAGAAACAATGAGTCAACACCACCCTACAATAAGAGAACTCAATGACACTGATTGGCAGAGCTTACCAGAAGTACAATTCAGATCTTTAATAATAGAAGCGATACAAAGCTTCCAGAAAGAAAGCAGAGAGAGCTGGAAAGAAATAAAGGAACAAATGAACAAAGAATTTGACACCCTGAGCAGGAATCATAGCGAAGCCTTGAGGGAAGTGAAAGATGTGAAAGAGGCAATAAGAGAAGTGAAGGCATCAATACAAACTATGAACAATAGATTAGACCATATGGAAAACAGAATATCACTCCTAGAAGATGAACATTCAAAAAAGGAATCCATTGTACATAATCTAGAAAAAAAAATTCGACAGTATGAGTCCAACATCAATGAGCTCTGGGCCAATTTTAAAAGAGCTAATCTAAGAATAATAGGCATAGAAGAGGGATTAGAAGTTGAAACTAATGGAATAAACAAACTTTTCAAAGAAGTAATATCAGGGAACTTTCCAAACATAGAAAGAGAAATTGGCACACAGGTGCAGGAAACATATAGAACCCCCTATAGACAAGACCAAAGAAGAGGTTCACCATGCCACATAATAATCAAGATGACTAATGTAGAAGCTAAGGAAAGAATCCTACAGGCAACAAAAGTTAAAGGCCAAGTGACATTTAGAGGCAAACCAATTAGAATCACTCCAGACCTCCCAAACCAAGTCATGAAAGCCAGAAGGGGCTGGAGTAACATATTCCAAACTTTGAAAGAAAATAACTTGCAGCCAAGATTCTCCTACCCAGCAAAACTCTCTCTCAAAATTGGCGGGGATATAAAAATCTTCCATGACAAAAACTGAAAGCATTCATGTCTTCCAAACCAGGACTAGAGAAAATACTCAAAGAGATTAACTACAAAGAACTAACAAGTAAACATCAGAACCAGAGAAACAATAATTTCCAGGAAGCAAACAACTAAGCAAAGAAGAACAAACACTACTGCAAACAGAAGTCAAAACCCAAAATGTTAGGAATTAAAAATCATCTCTCAATGATCACACTGAATATAAATGGTCTCAACTCCCCAATAAAAAGGCACAGGGTGGCAAAATGGATCAAAACCCAGAATCCATCTATATGCTGCCTGCAAGAAATGCACCTTACATACAAAGATTCCCACAAACTAAAGGTGAAGGGCTGGAGTAAGGTAATTCATGCCAATGGAATTCGAAGACAAGCAGGAGTAGCAACTATGGTATCAGATAAATTAGATTTCAAGCCTAAGATCATCAAAAGATACAAAGAAGGTCACTTTTTACTAGTAAAAGGAACAATACAGCAAGAGGAAATAACAATTATCAACATCTATGCCCCAAACATAGGTGCAGCTACTTTCATGAAACAAACTCTACATGATATAAAATCACACATAGATCCCAATCCACTAATACTGGGAGACTTCAACACCCCTCACATATCACTAGACTGATCTTCAAAAAAAAAGGTCAGTAAAGATGCTTTTCAGACCTCAATAATACCATAAACCAAATGGACCTGTTAGACACATACAGAATATTTCACCCAACTACAGCTGAATTCACATTTTTCTCAGCAGCCCATGGAACCTTCTCCAAAATAGACCACATTCTGGGCCACAAAGAGAGCACTGGCAAATTCAAAAAATGTAACATAATTACCTGCATCTTTTCAGACCACAATGGAGTAAAACTAGAAATCAACTCTAAGAAGACCCAGAGTAACCATGTAAACACATGGACACTGAACACCACATTGCTGAACGAGGAATGGGTCATAGAAGAAGTGAGGAAGGAAATTAAAAAATTCCTAGAAACCAATGAAAATAGAGACACAACATATCAAAACCTCTGGGACACCTTAAAGGCAGTACTAAGAGGAAAATTTATAGCACGGAGTGCCCACCTAAGAAGAACGGAAACTTACCAAATAAATAACCTAATTACACAGCTCAAAGCCCTTGAAAAACAAGAACACTTAAACCCCAAAGCCAGCAGAAGACAGGAAATTATGAAAATCAGAGCAGAAATTAATGAAATAGAGAACAAAAAAAAAAAATACAGAAGATTAACAAATGCAAAAGCTGGTTTGTAGAAAAAATAAACAAGATAGATAAACCATTGGCCAACCTAACCAAAAGAAAGAGAGAATCAACCCAAATTACCAAAATAAGAGATGAAGAAGGCGATAGTACCACTGACAGTGGAGAAATACAGAGGATCATCAGAAACTATTTTGAAAAACTATACTCCAACAAAATGGAAAATCTGGAAGAAATTGACAATTTTTTAGATACATACAACCCTCCTAAACTGAGTCAAGAAGATATAGAAAACTTAAATCAACCAATAAGAATCAAAGAAATAGAAACAGCAATAAAAAGTTTACCATCAAACAAAAGCCCAGGGCCAGATGGTTTCCCAAGTGAATTTTATAAAACATTTATGGAAGAACTAATCCCAATACTCCTCAAACTATTCCGTGAAATTGAAAGAAATGGGACCCTTCCAAGCACTTTCTATGAAGCCAATATCACATTAATTCCAAAGCCAAATAAAGACAGCTCAAGAAAAGAAAACTATAGGCCTATATCACTGATGAACCTAGATGCAAAACTGCTAAACAAAATAATAGCAATGCGCATTCAAAACCACATCAAGAAAATTATACACCATGACCAAGTCAGGTTCTTCCCAGGAATGCAAGGCTGGTTTAACATACAAAAAACAATCCATGTAATACACCACATAAACAAACTCAAAGACAAAAATCACATGATCATCTCAATTGATGCTGAAAAAGCATTTGACAAGATCCAACACCCATTCATGCTAAAAGTACTGCAGAGAATCGGAATAGAAGGAACATACCTCAAAATCATAGAGGCAATATACAATAGACCAACAGCCAATATCATATTAAATGGAGAAAAACTGCAAGAGTTCCCATGAAAAACAGGAACCAAACAAGGATGTCCATTATCATCTCTTCTGTTCAATATAGTACTTGAGACTCTAGCCAGAGCAATAAGGCAAGAGAAAAAATTCAAAGGGGTAAAATTAGGGAAAGAAGAACCAAAACTATCCCTCTTTGCAGATGACATGATATTATACCTAGAAGACCCAAGAAAGTCAGGGAAAAAACTTATAGAACTGATCAACAAATTCAGCAGTGTCTGGATACAAAATCAATTTTAAAAAATCGGAAGATTTCCTCTTCACCAACCATAAAACCACTGAAAAAGAAATCCAGAAAACAATTCCACTCACAATTGCATCCCGAAAAATAAAACACTTAGGGATAAACTTAACCAAAGAGCTAAAAGACCTCTATAAGGAAAATTACAAAAAGCTGAAGAAAGAAATTGACAAAGACCTTAGAAAATGTAAAAATCTACCATGCTCTTGGATAGGCAGAATAAATATCATCAAAATGGCCATTGTCCCAAAAGTAATATACAAATTCAATGCAATACCAATGAAATTACCAAGGTCACTCCTCACAGACATAGAAAAATCAGTCCTTAAATTCATTTGGAACAACAAAAAGCCTAGGATAGCCAAAGTAGTTCTTAGTAACAAGAACCATGCAGGAGGTATCACAATACCTGACTTCAAACTTTACTACAAAGCCAAGTAATAAAAACAGCATGGTATTGGCACAAAAACAGACACATAGACCAATGGAGCAGAATAGAAGATCCAGAAACAGACCCACGTGCGTATAGTCAACTGATTTTTGACAAAGAAGCCAAAAATATACACTGGAAAAAAGATAGCCTCTTTAACAAATGGCGTTGGCAAAACTGGTTAAGCATATGCAGGAAAATGGAAATAAACCCCACTTTCTCACCCTGCACAAGAGTCAATTCCAGGTGGATAAGAGACCTGGAAGTCAGGCCAGAGACTTTGCAGCTACTTGAAGAGGGCATAGGCCCAACACTTCAACACATAGGCACAAGTCAAAACTTTCTCAACAGGACGTCAAAAGCACAAGCAACTCAAAGGAAGATCAATATGTGGGATTACATTAAATTGAAGAGCTTCTGTGCAGCAAAGGAAACTATCAGGAACCTCAACAGAGAACCCACAGAGTGGGAGAAAATCTTTGCCAGCTACTCATCCGACAGAGGACTCATATCTAGGATATACAGAGAACTCAAGAAACTCACAGCTAAGAAAAGAAATAACACAATCAAAAAATGGGAAAAGGATCTAAATAGACACTTCACAAAAGAAGAAATACAAATGGCCAATAAATGTATGAGGAAAAGTTCCACATCATTAGCAATCAGAGAGATGCAAATCAAAACTACCTTGAGATTTCACCTAACTCCAATCAGAATGGCAACTATCAAGAACACAAACAACAACAAATGCTGGCCTGGCAAGGGTTTGGAGAAGTGGGAACCCTAATACATTGTTGGTGGGATTGCAAATTAGTGCAACCACTTTGGAAAAGAGTATGGAGGATCCTCAGAAGAATGGGAATGATCCTACCATATGATCCAGCATTACCACTACTGGATATCTATCCAAAAGAAAGTAAACCAAACTATCAGACCAACGCATGTGTATCTATGTTTATAGCTGCACAGTTTACAATTGCCAAACTATGGAACCAGCCAAAATGTCCATCAACAGATGAATGGATTACAAAACTATGGGATAGGTACACAATGGAATTTTACTCAGCCATAAAGAAGAACAAAATCATGTTATTTGCAAGGAAATGGAGGGAACTGGAAAACATTATGTTAAGTGAGATTATTCAGTCACAAAAAGTTAAAAATCGAATGCTCTCCCTAATATGTGGAAGCTGGGACATAAGAGGGACTCCAGATGAAGGAGAATTCTTAGGTGAACAAAGAATTTGATTTAATGGAAGATGATTGGCAGGAGGGGGGACACCCTAATGAGCATGATGTACTTACAAGATCACATCAAAGCGAACCACTAAACTGATCTTGAGAAGGAGGGAGAAGGAGGGAGGAGGGTGGAAATTGGGGAAGAGTTAATGAGAAATGTGTGCATGGATGTCTTTACCTATACTAGCTTGTACCCAACAAAGATGTGTGATTAACCTTGTTGTATCCAAGAAATGTATAAAAATCCATGCTAAAAAAATAGAAAAATGAAAAAAAAACCACATTAAGAAAATTATACACCATGACCAAGTTGGGTTCACCCCAGGTATGCAAGACTGGTTCAACATATGGAAAACAATCCATGTAATTCACTACATAAAGTGAACCAAAGACAAAAATCACATGATCATTTAAATAGACACTGAAAAAGCATTTGATAAAATCCAACTCCCATTCATGCTAAAAGCACTGCAAAGAATTGGAATAGAAGGAACGTACATCAATATCATAAAGGCAATATACAATAGGACCACAGTCAACATCATATTAAATGGGGAAAAACTGCAAGAGTTCTCACAGGTTGAGCCTCTATGTATGGGTAAAGATTCATTCACTTGATCAGAATCTGTCACATGCCAGCTATGCAAAATCATTAGGTGCACAAGTGTATACATGGGGAGGTGGTACAAACCTCACAAATTTATAGAAGATTTCAATAGTTGGAGTCCAATTGAAAAACTGGTAGGGTACCTTACAGCCCATTTCCAAAATAGAAATTAATTAGAGTTTCATATATGGATCATCATGTTCTTTAAATTTCTCAAAGTGACCACTTGAATTTTATTTCATAAAATGCTATTAATGAAGTATTGATCTCCCAAATTTGACCTTAAATCATCAATGTTACATAAACAGTATTATATGAAATAAAATTATGAAACATTTGCTCCTGCATATACAATTACATCTTCTCTTCTCATTTTCTATTCATGAGTACATACATTCGCTCACATGATATTTTTATGTAACAGTAAAAACAAAATACCATTATATTATTATTAAACATAAAATATTAAAGGCAGGTAAAGGTACCAAAGGAATGACAACATGTGATATTTCTCCATCATTTCAGAGGCTGCAGTTCTCCCAAAGAGGTTATTATCATTTACATTTTTTTCCACAATTGGATTTATCAATAACTTGCCATCTGGCAAAATCTTTCAAAGCATCACTTTCTTCTTGATATTTAGCAGTTCTCTTGATCTGCCCTTTGTGTCATTTTTACTCAGTCTCATTACACACAGAGATAAATATTTGGGGAACTAAGATCAACTTCCTTATATTGTAAATGGGTTTGTATCACAATTGGTTTTGAAAAGGCGACTGAACTTATTGAATTAGGGGCATTGGTCTCCTCCATTAGGTAACTCGGTGTGATAAAGTGACTCATCTGGATGACAGTCTATTTTTGTTGAAGGGAGATAAATCAGAAGTGGCATATTTTCTGGTAGATTTTTTTTCTTTACTTGTCCTCCTAGAAATTAAACTAATCAAAATGTCCCAATTGGTTGGAATATATCCATTATGCCAATACATCTCTTGTGGAACAGAAAAACAATGGGTATATGGGCATATTTTAATTTCTCTCTAGAATCAGTCATTATTTTTTTGTGATTTTTCTGCAGAGAAACAGCTCTTCTCTGCAGGAACATAGTTATCTCTGTGGAAAGGTTATTCTGCCTTGAATCAGATCATTCAGGGAGACCTCAGACAAGTCCATGTGACCTGGGTCCATGCAGTGGAGACTGCATTAGTTAGTCTGCTGTCCCCAGAGGTTTCAGCAGAGTGACAGCTCTGTGAAGAGAGGCCCTGGACAGTAAAGGTGACTGCTTGCTCAGAAGCTTAGAATGGGATTGCTGCTAAAATTGACAGCTACTGAAATGGCAATGTCAATAGATTTGAGAATTCCAGGACCATTGTGCTTACAAAGGATAGGTGGATGTCCAGGGTTGGTGATGGGGAATCACGCAAAAGAATGGGAAGCCTTCTAGAGGTAATTTTTTACAGTTAGGTGTATGTCTCCCTCTTAAAAAAATATAGGGCACTTCACTTCCTCAGAATGACAAGGAAGCAATGAAAAGGTTCTTTGATTACACAGCCTGTGCTTCGCTGCATGAGCACACGAGGGCCATACGGATGCTGCCATGAGGCTTTAGCTCCTTATTCTGCTGTTCTCAAAGAAAACATAGCCTTCTAAGTAGAGCCATAATTGATTCAAGACTACAGTTTACTTTTTGGCTAGCATTTCTACATTTGACTTACATATGAAGACATTTCACTTGGACTCCACAGATGGGTTCTTTTCTTATTCAAGGCTGTCTTGGCATTGGTTGAGAAAATGGAGGCTCTCCATAGCTATCCTTCTGTCTTATTCCACATACTGTCACTGCACTGGGCTACTCCTCACAAATGCCCAGGAGTCTTCTGGAAGGACATTGGACCTAGTCTTCTCAGGGTACTAAGTGCCTAACCCCTTTACCAATGCCTCAGTCTACCCCATATTGTCTTCCACACTCCTTTCCCTAATAGAGGCCCAGTCTCTTCCCATGACATTATTTTTACATAATGTTACCATTAATATAATTTATTCCAGGTGATATATTTACATTATTTTCATATAAAAAGCTACATATCAATCCTTGCTCTAAATGCCAGGGATTCATTCATTTTCAAAATTTATAGATTGTACCCTGAAAAATTTTCCAATGACCAATATTCACATCATTTCACATAGCATTATTCTAGATTTTATACTTACTAAGAAGACTCTGTGCCTGGGGCTGACTGGGGCCTTGGCAAACATTTGGACTCATTATATATGCTATATAAAAGGAAGGTATGAAGCACTGGGTTTTAATCTTTAGTGTATAAGAATGTACTAGGAAACATTCCGGTGATGCACCTCTCATGTTCCAATCTGAAAAATCTTGGTAGAGCTCAGGAACCCATTTTATAAATCATCTCTAATGAATTTGATACAAAGCATTTGGGATCACATTTCAGAAATGGTGGACTAGAAAGTAGTTGTATTTTGACCCACTACTGCTCGATTAGAAATAACCCTCATCCTTATCAGCAACCTGCAGAAGTAGAAGTGATAGACCTTGCCAGAGGTTACTAATAATAAAGATAAGGTGTGAAAGTGACTGCAAATTCAACACCTTACTCCATCTCCCTTTTCCACTTATTCTGGTTTGATGCCCCCACTTTGCAGATTGTGTGGTGACTTGTATCTGTTTTCCATTAATCTCTACTACTTAATTAAGGTTATTCATGTTACAATGGACAAGTAAATTTTACTTCAGTCTCCACTTACAATCACCCTAAAATGTCTTTAGCAAGGTAGAAGATGGAGTTGCTCTCTGACTACACTGGCAATGAGAAAAAGACCATGTGTGTCACTAATATGAGCTAGAAGGGTGTTAGTGTCTGGCTCAGTCTCTTAATTCCAGCCGATGGCTAACTATTGACAGAGAAGAGTTCTATTGCTTCTCAGGGAGTCTCTGTATGTTAGGGGTGAGTGCTCATTTAGCTTGTTGGCTGGGGTTTTAATTCATGTGTGTGTGTGGAGGGGGTGGGTATGTGTATGTTTTCCTATGTGGGAGAAAAGAGACAGGATAAATATCTGCCTTAGTAAAGAAAAGTAATCTGTACAGTGCTACATATCTGATTTGAGTGCCTTCAAAATGACTTGCTAGCCTGTCTAATTTATTGTACCCAGGGAGAAAGTTTATGGCTAAAACAAAAGTAACCTATTCTTTGCTTCTCCAAAAGCAGCTCCCTCACAGGTGTTTGTCATGTGTATTATTGATATACTTGTTTAAGCATTTATTATGTTTATCAGAAAAAGAATAGAAATATAATAAAGATACAAAATATAAAACTCCAAAGGACAGTCATATATCCCAGGAAAATTTTTTCCCTTTCTCAAGAATGATAACACACACACACACACACACACACACACACACACACACACACACACACCCAATACCTTGAGATATTATTCACTGCAAAACAATTTAATGGGGAAAATTGTGTGTGTGTGTGTGTGTGTGTGTGTGTGTATGTGTATTTAAACTATCAAGTAATATAGGTTCAAGGAAACACAGTTTGCAATCTTGATGTCTGACAAAAACACACTTGGTTAGAAATCATAAAAATTGGAATTGGTGCTGATTGCTTGTGTTCTGTGTTCCTTCTTTACCCATCAAATAAGAAGAACATTGCCTACCAACTAAATTATGTGAGGATCAAATTGATGATGTACAAAATATGTGTCATCAATTACAAAAGGCTGAGCAAACATTGAGACTACTGTTTTGTAATTCACAGAGTCAAATCTCTTTTCGGCTTTCAATGTAGGGTATTTTGAGTATGGGCACAATCGTATTATAATATAACTGTCACCATAATAAAAATGTTGAACAGTGCCATTCTTATTTCTACAAATCTCCTTTATGCTTATTTTATTTATTATTTTATTTTTTTGTGGTACTGGGAATTCAATACAGGGGCGTTCATCCTCTGAGGTGCACTCCCAGTCCTTTTTATTTTTTGTTTGAAAACAGAGTCTCACTATGTTGCTTAGGATGAACTGGAATCTGTGATCTTCCTGTCTCAGTCTCTGAAGTTACCAGTATGTACCACCACACCCGACCTTCATGCATCTTACAAGTCAGGTTCTCCTCATGACCTCAACCTTTGGCAAACACTGATGTTTGTTATTGTTATTCCCAAAGCTTTGTCTTGAGTCTGTCTTCTTCCACTCAATGTAACACACTTGAGACTTATTGTTGCTGTCCTGGGCATTAGTTTGTTCCTTTCTATGGATTGATAGCATTTGATCATATGGATTTATGACAGTTACATATATATTTACCATTGGAATTTTCTTTGATGATTATGTGTAAATCTGCTATAAGCATAGACATACAAGTTATCATGTAAAGAGTTTTTGGGGTTTTTTTTGGGGGGGTACTGGAGATTGAACTCAGGGGCATTCTACCTCTGAGCTATACCCACCGCCCTATTTTTTTTTTTTTTTTTGCGGTACTGGGGATTGAACTCAGGGGCATTCTACCTCCAAGCTACACCCCCAGCCCTATTTTTTATTCTTTATTTTGAAACCGAGTCTCACTAAGTTGCAGAGTGCCTCACTAGGTAGCTGAGGCTGGCCGCGAACCCGGATCCTCTGCTCTCAGCCTCCCGAATGCTGGGATTACAAGCGTGCCCACCGCCCTATTTTTTATGAAAGTGAAAGTGACTGCAAATTCAGCACCTTCCTCCATCTCCCTTTTCCACTTATTCTAGTTTGTTGCCCCCACTTTTTATTTTTTTTATTATAATTAGTGCATTGTAAACATACATCTTTGTTAGGTACAAGCTGATAAAGGCATATATGCAAACATATCTCATTTAACCCCTTCCCCAGTTCCCACCCCACTCCCTTGACCTCCCTCCTTCTCAAGTTCAGGTTAGTGATTTACTTTGATATATTTGTGAAAGTACCTTGCCTGCATTATTGCGGTGATCCCCCACCCCATCCATCCCCTTCAGTTAAGTCCACTTCTTTGCTTATGAAGGGTTTCTCCTTCACTTAGAACCCTCTCATGCCCTATCTTCTCTCTAGCATCCACATATTAGGGAGAACATATGCTTTTTTACTCTTGTGACTGGCTAATCTCACTTAACGTAATGTTTTCCAGTTGCACCCATTTCCCTGCAAATAACATAATTTTGTTTTTTATGGCTAAGTAAAATTCCATTATGTACATATCCCATAGTTTTGTAATCCATTCATCTGTCAATGGACATCTTGGCTGCTTCCATAGTTTGACTATTGTGAATTGTGCGGCTATAAACATAGATACACATGCATTGGTCTGATAGTTGGTTTCCATTCTTTTGGGTAGATACCCAGAAGCGGTATTGCTGGATCATATGGTAGGTTCATTCCTATTCATGTGAGGACCTTAAATACAGTTTTCCAAAGTAGTTGCACTAATTTGCAATCCCACCAACAATGTATTAGGGTTCCCACTTCTCCACACCCTCGCCAGCATTTGTTGTTGTTTATTTTTTTATGATTGCCATTCTGATTGGAGTCAGGTGAAATCTCAAGATAGTTTTGATTTGCATCTCTCTGATTGCTAATGATGTAGAATATTTCCTCATACATTTATTGGTCATTTGTATTTCTTCTTTTGTGAAGTGTCTATATAGATCCTTTGCCAATTTTTGATTGGGTTATTTGTTTTCTTAACTGTGATTTTCTTGAGTTCTCTGTATATCCTAGATATTAGACCTCTATCAAAAGAGTAGCTGGCAAAAATTTTCTCCCACTCTCTGGGCTCTCAGTTGAGGTTCATGATAGTATCTTTTGCACAGAAGCTCTTCAGTTTAATGAAATCCCATGTATTGATCTTCCTTTGAGTTGCTTGTGCTTTTGGGGTCTTGCTGAGAAAGTTTTTACCTGTGCCTATGTGTTGAAGTGTTGCTCCTATGCCCTCTGCAAGTAGCTGCATGGTCTCTGGCCTAACTTTCATGTCTTTGATTCACCTACAGTTGGCTCTTGTGCAGGGTGAGAAAGTGGGGTTTATTTCCATTTTCCTACATATTGTTAACCAGTTTTGCCAGCACCATTTGTTAAAGAGGCTGCCTTTTTTCCAGTGTATATTTTTGGCTTCTTTGTCAAAAATCAGTTGACTATAAGCACGTGGGTCTGTTTCTGAGTCTTCTATTCTGCTCCATTGGTCTATGTGTCTGTTTTTGTGCCAATACCATGCTGTTTTTATTACTGTGGCTTTGTAGTAGAGTTTGAAATCAGGTATTGTGATACCTCCTGCATGGTTCTTGTTGCTAAGAACTACTTTGGCTATATTTGGCTTTTTGTTGTTCCAGATGAATTGAAGGACTGATTTTTCTATGTATGTGAGGAATGACCTTGGTAATGTCATGAGTATTGCAATGAATCTGTAGATCAGTTTTGGGAGGACGACCATTTTGATGATATTTATTCTGCCTATCCAAGAGCATGGTAGATTTTTCCATCTTCTAAGGTCTTCATCAATTTCTTTCTACATATTTTTATAGTTTTCCTTATAGATGTCTTTTATCTCCTTGGTTAGGTTTATTCCTAAGTATTTTATTTTTCTGGGTGCTACTGTGAGTGGGATTGTTTTCTGGATTTTTTTTTCAGTGGATTTATGGTTGGCATACAGAAAACCTTCTGATTTTTTTTTTTTTTTAAGATTGATTTGTGAGCCGGGCGTGGTGGCGCACGTTTGTAATCCCAGCATTCAGGAGACTGAGACCGGAGGATCCAGGTGGGCCACCAGCCTCAGCTACCTAGTGAGGCACTCCGCAACTTAGTGAGACTCGGTTTCAAAATAAAGAATAAAAAATAGGGCTGGGGATGTAGCTCGGAGGTAGAATGCCCCTGAGTTCAATCCCCAGTACCCCCCCCCAAAAAAAAAGATTGATTTGTATCCAGGCACTTTGTTGAATTTGTTGAGCAGTTCTATAAGATTTTTTTGGTTGAGTTTGTTGGGTCTTCTAATTATAGAATAATGTTGTCTGCTAAAAGGTATAGTTTTAGTTCTTCTTTCCCTATTTTTACCCCTTTGATTTTTTTCTCTTGCCTTATTGCTCTGGCTAGAGTCTCAACTACTATGTTGAACAGAAGAGGTGGTAATGGACATCTTGTTCCTGTTTTTAATGGGTACTCTTGCAGTTTCTCTCCATTTAATATGGTTGGCTGTGGGCCTATTGTATATTGCCTTTATGATGTTGAGGTACATTCCTTGTATTCCAATTTTCTGAAGTGCTTTTAGCATTAGTGGTGTTGGATCTTGTCAAATGCTTTTTCAGCATCAATTGAGATGATCATGTGACTTTTATCTTTGATTCTGTTTATGTGGTGTATTACATGGATTGTTTTTCATATTTTGAACCAGCCTTGCATTGCTGGGATGAACCCGACTTGGTCATGGTGGATAATTTTCTTGATGTGGTTTTGAATGCACATTGCTACTAATTTGTTTAGCAGTTTTGCATCTAAGTTCATCAGTGATATAGGCCTATAGTTTTCTTTTATTGAGCTGTCTTTATTTTGCTTAGGTATTAATGTTATATTGGCTTCATTGAATGTGTTTGGGAGGGTATCGTTTCTTTCTATTTCATGGAATAGTTTGAGGAGTATTGGGATTATCTCTTCTATAAATGTTTTATAAAATTCACTTGGAAACCCATCTGACCCTGGGCTTTTGTTTTTATTGTTTTTTCTGTCTCTTTGATTACTATTGGTAGTTTTAAGTTTTCTATATCTTCTTGATTCAACTTAGGGTGGTTATATATGTCTAGAAATTTGTCAATTTCTTCTAGATTTTCCATTTTGTTGGCATACAGTTTTTCAAAATAATTTCTGAGGATCCTCTGTATTCCCATACTTTCGGAAGTAATATTACCTTTTTCATCTCTTATTTTGGTAATTTGGGTTGATTCTCTCTTTCTTTTGGTTAGGTTGGCTGATGGATTATCTATCTTGTTTATTTTTTCAAGAAACCAGCTTTCAGTTTTGTTGATTTTCTGTATTAACTTTTTATTCTCTACTTCATTAATTTCTGTTCTGATTTTCATAATTTCCTGTCTTCTACTTGTTTTGGGTTTGGACTGTTCTTGTTTTTGGAGTGCTTTGAGCTGTGTCAGTAGGTTATTTATTTGGTGATTTTCTGATCTTCTTATGTGGGCACTCAGTGCTATAAATTTTCCTCTTCGTACTGCCTTCACCGTGTCCCAGAGATTTTGATATGTTGTGTCTCTGTTTTCATTGGTTTCTAGGAATTTCTTAATTTCTCCCCTTACTTTTTCTATGACCCAATTCTCATTCAGCAATGTGGTATTCAGTCTCCATGTGTTTACATGGTTACTTGGTTTACATGGAACTGAGAGTTCATTTATAGTTGCACTCCATTATGGTCTGAAAAGATGCAGGGAATTATGTTACATTTTTTGAATTTGCCAGTGCTCTCTTTGTGGCCCAGAATGTGGTCTATTTTGGAGAAAGTTCCGTGTGCAGCTGAGAAAAATGTGAATTCAGCTGTAGTTGGGTGAAAGAGTCTATATGTGTCTAATATGTTCATTTGGTTTATGGTGTTCTTTAGGTCTGAGGTGTTTCTACTGACCCTTTGTTTAGAAGATCAGTCTAGTGATGTGAGAAGATTAGTGGAGTCTCTCAGTATTAGTGTATTGGGATCTATGTGTGTCTTTATATCATACAGAGTTTGTTTTATGAAAGTAGGTGCACCTATGTTTGGGGCATAGATGTTGATAATTGTTATTTCCTCTTTCTGGATTGTTCCTTTTACTAGTAAAAAGTGACCTGCTTTGTCTATTCTGATAAACTTAGGCTTGAAGTCTAATTGGTCTGATATCATAGTTGCTACTCCTGCTTGTTTTGGGGTTCCATTGCCGTGGATTACCTTACTCCAGCCCTTTACCTTTAGTTTGTGGGAGTCTTTGCTTGTAAGGTGTGTTTCTTGCAGGCAGCATATAGATGGATTCTGGGTTTTAATCCATTTTGCCACCTTGTGCCTTTTTTTGGGAATTGAGACCATTTATATTCAGAGTGATTATTGAGAGATGATTTTTAATTCCTAACATTTTTAGTTTTGACTTCTGTTTTCTGTGGTGTTTATTCTTCTTTTCTTAGTTTTTTGCTTCCTGGAAATTATTGCTTCTCTGGTTCTGATATTTACTCATTAGTTCTTCTTTGTAGTTAATGTCTTTGAGTATTTTCTCTATTGCTGGTTTGGAATACATATATTCTTTCAGTTTCTTTTGTAATGGAAGGTTTTTATGTCCCCATCAATTTTGAGAGAGAGTTTTGTTGGGAATGAGAATCTTGGCTGCAAGTTATTTTCTTTCAGAGTTTGAAATATGTTACTCCAGCCCCCCTGACTTTCATGACTTGATTTGGGAGATCTGGAGTGATTCTAATTGGTCTTTCCTCTAAATGTCACTTGGCCTTTTACTTTTGCTGCCTTTAGAATTCTCTCCTTAATCTCTACATTAGTCAACTCGATTATTATGTGGTGTGGTGAGCCTCTTTTTTGGTCTTGTCTTGAGGAAGTTCTATGTTTCTTTTACCTGTGTATCAACTTCTCTTTCTATGTTTGGAAAATTCTCTGATATTACTTCTTTAAAAGATTATTTATTCCATAAATTTCAACTTCTTTTTTTTTTTTTTTTGCGGTCGATACTGGGGGTTGAAGTCAGGGGCATTCTACCTCTGAGCTACACCCCCAGCCCTATTTTTTATTCTTTATTTGGAAACCGAGTCTCACTAAGTTGCGGAGTGCCTCACTAGGTAGCTGAGGCTGGCCGCGAACCCAGATCCTCCAGTCTCAGCCTCCGGAATGCTGGGATTACAAGCGTGCGCCACCACGCCCGGCTCAAGTTTCAACTTCTAATCCCTCTTCTATGCCTATTATTCTTACGTTAGCGCTTTCAAAATTGGCCCAGATCTCTTCGATGTCCAATTCATATTGATGTATTTTTTTTTCTAAATTATGTACTATGGATTCATTTTTGGAATGGTCATCTTCTGAGAATGATATTTTATTTTCCATGTGGTCTAATCTATTGTTTATAGTTTGTATTGATGCCTTCATTTCAGTTATTGCATCTTTCACTTCCTTCAATGCTTCTCTTTGGTTCCTTTTCTGGTCTTCTGATTCTTTGTTTATTTGTTCCCTTATTTCTTTCCAACTCTTCCTAGATTCTTTCTGATAATCCTGTATTGTTTCTAGTATTAAAGATCTGAACTGTTTTTCTGGTAATCTCTGCCATTGTGGGTTGGTGAGATCTGTTATTGAGGGGTTGTGGTGGCTCATTGTTTCTTTGCTATTTTTCCTTCCCATGGATCTCTTGTATTTAATTTATATCTTTGCTGCTCTTGCAAGTTTTCTCTTCCAATCTCTGCAGTGGAGATTTAGAGGTGTCTGCTGGTATATACGGGGACAGGTTGTGTTCAGTGGTAAGGGTTGAGTGAGAAGTCACAGTGATGATTGCAAGAATAGAATAAAGTAGAGAGTATGGTCCAGCGGAGTAGGAGGTTGAGTGTGATGAGGTGATATATTGTAAAGATTAGTGATGGTAAATATGTCAGAAGATTCTTGTAGTCAATATAGAGGTGTGAGTGTGGTAGTAAGAGATGGTCTTGATAGGAGGCAGGAAAAAAAAGAAAAAAGAAAAAAGAGGAAGAAAAGTGTTGAGGAGAGGAATATAGATGGGAGAGAGGGAGGGAAGCTTGTAAAAGGGATAAGGAGGGGATTCAACAAACCAAGCAAGAAATAACAAAGCAACCAATCATCCAAACAAACATAAATAAATGAAGGCAATACAAAACAAAAACAGAGTAAAAACAGATAATATATAACACACACAAAAAAAACCCAAACCAAAAAACAACAAGAAACAAAAACAAAAACCCTGCTATTTGGTAAGTACAGAGCTTAAATTTTTGAATGTTTCTCTGGTATTTTTATTTGCTGTGTCAGTGCAGGCAGGGGGTTTTGCTGATGCCCCTCCTGCTGCAAGCTTGTGTCTCTGAGCTCTCCACAGGGCCTGTCTGCATCTCTCTCTCTCTCCCTTTGCTGGTGGCAGGAGTACAATTTAAATGCTGGGCATTTTCAGATGCCCTATGTGCACTGGGTTCTTCTTGCACTTCTGTTCCTGTCTAATCACTAGAAGGGCTGGTGACTGAATATGTCCTTTGTATAGGAGCCCCCACACTCCAGGGATGCAATCCAACTTACAGATCCTTGCTGCTCTGGCTCTGGTGGGAGGGGTGAGCTGGGTGGCCTCGGCACATGCTTAAAATGGTTGTTCCAGGTGTTCTTGATCTGTTTGATATAGTGTGGAATTCCGTAGTTGCTTACTCCACCTCTGGTAGCTGGGTGTACAGGAGGTCGACGAAGGTCTGAGTAGCTGGCAGAATCTTGTCTGGGAGAATGGCAGCACACAAAATGGCGGTTACCTGTTTGAGGCACTCGTCGGCTCCCTTGTTCTCTCTGGGTTCTCTTCAGCTGCTCTCTTTGCCTTGTTCACTCTTCTGCCACTTTGCTGCATTTGCAGCTGTTTTGGTTCAAACTCTGCAGTGAAGTCAGTCACTGTTCTGGTTCTGGAGAGGTGAGCTGGGGTGATCCCACTGGGGCTTACACTGGTCGTCCCACACATACTGGTCACTGTGGAAGGTGCAGGATCCACTGCCTGGGTAGGATGTGGAGTTCTGGAGTCGCTTACTCCACGCCTGGTCGCTGGGTCCTCAGAGGTGTTAGCAGACCCAGGCATCTGGCTGGCTGCCACGGCTCCCGGTACAGCTCCACGGCCCAGCGCCAAGCCACTTTGCGGTAGGGGTCTTTTGCTCTCCCTGGTCAGCTCTCTGATCTTTCTTTAGTTGTGGTTCAAATTTTGCTTTTTTGTTGCCTTTTTCCCCCTTCCATTAAGAAGCTGCTTTTATGGCAAATTTGATTCAATCTCACAGCGCTTGAGTAGGGGTGTTTCACTCCGATGCCATCTTGAATCTCTCTCTTTTTTTATTTTTGAAACAGAATCTCATTAAGTTGGAGAGGTCTTCACTAGGTAGCTGAGGCTGGCTGTGAACCCGCATCCTCCAGTCTCAGCCTCCCAAATGCTGGGATTACAAGCATGTGCCACCATGCCCAGCCATCTTGTAAAGAGTTTTTAATTTCTCTTGGGTGAATACCTTTGGGTGAGATTCCTGGGTTATATGGCAAATGCATATTTAGTTTTATACAAACTTTTCCAAATGAGTTATCTTGTATTACTCCAGTCATCAGTGTTTAAGAATTCTAATTGTTTCATATTCTCATCGGAACTTGGTATTAGCACATTTGTTTATTTTGTTTTGTTTTGGGACATTATACCAGATATCTAGTTGTGACCCATTCCCATTTTAATTTACATTTCCCTAAAGTCTAATAAGGTTGAACATATTTTAATGGCTTATTTTCCATCTATATATTTTCTTTGGTGAAATGTCTGTTTAAATTCTTTGCTTTTGTATAATGAAGTTTTCTTTATATTATCTCATTTTAGTATTCAAAGCATTCCAAAATAGCAGAATTTATCATTTTCCTATCACATGACAAATTTGCATCTTAATGTAGATTAACAGCATGTACAAGGAGAGTGACTGATAGAATGATAGAAGGGTATAGGGGAGGAAGGTAAGGAGTAAAAGAGGAAGCACTGATGAAAGAAACAGTTTAAATTATGCTATGCCCATATATAAAAGTATTGCTACCAATTATGTATGGGAAAAGATGGATAGCAGATGGAACCTGAAGAAAAACCAACCAAAACTGGGTGCATGTTTGTTTGTGTGACTTTGAACCTCACTGTGATGGATAATTACAATGCACTAGTACAAGAATATATTTTTAAAAAATCATGCACAAAGATACCTGATATCAGGTATCTGAGCTAGAATGAAAGCTTGATAATTATCTGCTGATTTTTCCAGAAGACAATACATTCTTCCAAGACTTCGATGTCCATTAATTTGTGCTTGACCTTCAGGAAATGATGTGCATTGAGGATTATCAGGGAATAATTTTGAATGTGAGGTCAGCTTTCTTCAATTCTTTCAACATCCTTCAGCATTTAGACTTAAAATAATACTTTATATCATATTTTATGTCTCTGCTTTAAATAAAATAAAGAATAGTTTATTCTGAGCCAAATATAAGTGACCATGGATTAAAGTTACCCTGAATGACATGTTTCATTGTAGCAGTTACATGACCTTTTATAGTCACAGAACAAAAGAAAATCAGTACATTTACCAATTATATTGGTGAGAGAATCAGGTAGGTACATGACAGAAAGACAAAAATATCTAGAAATTTCAGATAGTATTTCATAGCAATTTGAGCTTTAGGGTCACTGGAGGCTAGAAGTCTGCTAAGCTTGAAGATACATTCCAAGAAGCATATCTATTCATCATTAAAATGTTAGGTCAGTTACCAAAGTTATGGTAAATGGTTATTAAAAGACCTGGTAGTCTCAGATAATTTTGGCTCTCAACCTACAACATTTCATCTCTCCATAATCACAATATTCTGGTCAACCAAGGTTTAGCAGTTCATAAGATCTTTAGTATAGTTGTAGCTTCTTATAGAAATTTAGCTTACAAGAAGTAGCTCAGAATTCTGCACTGGTCACATTTACTAAGAAGGTGTAAAATGTGTTCACTGTTTTCCATTAGGAGATAAATATGCAGGAGAAATGACAGATGACTCATATAACATTAGGTAGATGTAATTTGTAGTTAACTGCCTTTGACTTACCCATATATCTACATTCCTCAATTAGTGAATCTGAATTATTATATATTTTCTGATTGCTACCCAAAGGGAAAAAGGTTTTATTATCATAAATACCTATAAGAATGGCAATAATCAATAATATAAGCAATAACAAATGTGGATGAGAATGTAGAGCAATAATAACTCTTACACACTGTTTTGGGAGTGTAAATTAGTACAACCACTATGGAGATCAGTATGGAGGTTCCTCACAACACTAGAAATGGAACCACCACATCACCTATCCACACCACTCTTTCATATCATTCTAAAAGAATTAAAATGTGAATACTATAGTAATACATGTGTATCCATATTTATAGAAACACAATGTTCATCTACAGATGAATGGATAACAAAAATGTGCTATATTTATACACAATGAAATTTTACTTAACCAGAAAGAACAAAATTATGTAATTTGTAGGAAAATGAACAGAGAATATTCACCTACTTTGTAGGAAAATAATTAGAGAATATTATGTGCTAAGATGAGTTCAGTCCATCTCAGACAGTCAAAGGTGGACATTTTCTCTCATATGTGGAAGCTAGAGAGAAAAGAGGAAGCAAAAGTGGCTTCAGATAATTGAAGAGAGTAACTAGTTGAATAGTGGAAAGGGTTGGGGGAGGGAGTGGGTGACGGGACAGGGAAGAACAGAAGCATGAATCAGTTCAAATTATGCTGCATCCATGTATGAAGCTTTCACCACCAATCTTGCTGCTATGTATGGGGAGGGGTGAGGAGCAGGGTAGGACCTAAAGAGAATCACACCAAGACCTGTGTGCATGTTTGCTTGTATGACTTTGAACCCCACTAAGATTTATACTTTTAATATACTAATAAAATAATAAAAAAGGGAAACCACAATGGATTGGGAATAAGAACTATAGATTAGTATATTTGTAAGCTTTCCTTTATACAGAAAAAGGAAGCTAAAAAATAGAATGATACATTTGGCTACTTAAAATCTATAAAGCTTCTTTAAGTGAAAAATGTGAGAAAATAAAATCAAAAGACAAATGAATTCAACTGCATAGATCTGACATGTTTGGGCAATCTATTATGTATCTGTTGAAGGACATGATGAGCTCCTTTTTGTTTTTGTTTTGTTGTCGTTTGTCAGTATGATTAATTCTCCTGTGGACATTCCTATACAGGTTTTTCTATGAGCATATATTTTTGTTTCTCTTGTTTAAATACCTTGGTGTGGAATTGTTAGGTCATATGGTAACTTCATTTAACACATTGAGATATTGTCAAGCTTTCTATATTGCCTGAACCCGTTTGGAATCCTCCCAGCAGTGAATAAAGTAATAGCATATGCTATAAGATGGGTGAAGCTCAAAAGCATTATACTAAGTGAAAGAAGCCATTCACAAATGGACACATAATATATGACTGCATTTACAATGAATGTCCAGAAGAGGCAAATCTATGGAAAAGAAAGATTGTAGTTGACGAGGCTGAAATGATGAGTTACTGGAGTGAAAGCTAACGAGTACACGATTTCTTCTTAGTGTGACAAAAACCTTCCGAAATCAGGTAAGAGTGATAATTGAGCTGAAATGTATGCTTCAATAAGGGTGAATTTTATGTTAAATAAATTATATCACAATTAAAGTAATAAAATATGAAAAATAATATGCAAACTAAGCAATAATTTTCCAATTTAATCATGATAGATAAATTCAATATTGTGCCCCAAATGAGATGTATAGCAACAATTGTTTTGTTTTTCTTTCTGTGGGGGAGTGTTCTGAGGACTGAACCCAGTGGTATTCTCTAAGCTATATTCCGAACCCTTTTTAAAATGTTTTATTTTGAAACAAGGCCTTACTAAGTTGCTGTGATTGGCTTCAAATCTGTAATCTTCCCATCTCAGACTCCCAGGTACTGGGATTACAGGTGGGCAACACCACACCTAGGACACAGCAACAATTTTTAATACATTGCTAACATCTGGACAAAAGAGACCAAGAGCTTATTGTGGAATAGTAATAATTACTTATGTTAATACAATATGGCTAAATCCTTGATGTTTGATGTTTTTACCAAAGACTATTTTTACTCTAAATTTCAAATCATGCTTTATTTTAATCTTTTCTTTCCTTCCCTTCTCTCTCATCCTTCCTCCTATTGTCTGCCTATCTGCTTTCTTCATTTCATCCTTCCTTCTTTTGTCTGGGCAAGGACAGTTCAGTGGGATGGTTTCTTTTTTTCTTTTTTGCATTTCTTTGAATTTAATTATTTATTTTTAATTGTTGCATTGAAATCATACATCTTTGTTAGGTACCAGCTGTTAAAGGTATGCATGTACACATTTCTCATTAACCCTTCCTCAGTTCCCACCCATTCCCTACTCCTCCCTCCTTCTCAAGTTCAGTTTAGTGATTGACTTTGATATGTTCATGAAAGTGCATCATGCTAATTAGGGTATCCCTCCTCCTCCATCACCTTCCATTAAGTCAAATTCTTTGCTCACCTAAGGTTTCTCCTTCTTCATCTGGAGTCCCTCTTATGTCCCATTTTCTCCCTAACTTCCACATATTAGGGAGAGCATATGATTTTTTACTTTTTGTGACTGACTAATCTCACTTAACATAATGTTTTCCAGTTGCATCCAATTCCCTGCAAATAACATGATTTTGTTCTTCTTTATGGCTGAATAAAATTCCATTGTGTCCATATCCCAGTTCTGTAATCCATTCATTTGTTGATGGACATCTTGACTGATTCCATAGTTTGGCAATTGTAAATTGTGCAGCTATAAATATAGCTCCACCTTGAGTTGACTCTTGATCCACCTTGATCCATCTTGAGTTGACTCTTGTGCAGGGTGAGAAAGTGGGGTTTATTTCTATTTTCCTGCATATGGTTAACTAGTTTTGCCCACAACATTTGTTAAAGAGGCAATCTTTTTTTCAGTGTATGTTTTTGGCTCCTTTGTCAAAAATCAGTTAGCTGTAAGCACGTGCATCTGATTCTGAATCTTCTATTCTGCTCCATTGGTCTATGTCTCTGTTTTTGTTACAATACCATGCTGTTTTTACTACTGTGGCTTTGTAGTAGAGTTTGAAGTCAGGTATTGTTATACCTCCTACATGATTCTTGTTGCTAAGAACTACTTTGGCTATTCTGGGCTTTTTGTTGTTCCAAATGAATTTAAGAACTGATTTTTCCATGTCTGTGAAGAGTGACCTTGGTAATTTCATGGGTATTGCATTGGATCTGTAGATCACTTTTTGGAGGATGGCCATTTTGATGACATTTATTCTGCCTATCCAAGAGCATGATAGATCTTTCCACATTCTAAGGTCTTCATCAATTTATTTTTTCAACTTTTTGTAGTTTTCCTTATAGAAGTCTTTACCTCTTTGGTTAGGTTTATCCCTAAGTATTTTATTTTGGGGGACGCTATTGTGAGTGAAATTGTTTTCTGGATTTCTTTTTCGGTGGTTTTATGGTTGATATACAGGAAAGTTTCTGATTTTTAAGATTGATTTGTATCCAGACACTTTGCTAAATTTGTTGATAAGTTCTATAAGTTTTTTGGTTGACTTTGTCGGATCTTCTAAATATAGTATCATGTCATCTGCAAAGAGGGATAGTTTTAGTTCTTCTTTCCCTATTTTTACCCCTTTGATTTCTTTCTCTTGCCTTATTGCTCTGGCTAGAGTCTCAAGTACTATGTTGAACAGAAGATGTGATAATGGAAATCCTTGTCTTGTTCCTGTTCTTACTGGGAACTCTTGCAGTTTTTCTCCATTTAATATGATATTGGTTGTGGACCTCTAGGATTTTGAGGTATGTTCCTTCTATTCCAATTTTCTGCAGTGATTTTAGCATGAATGGGTGTTGGATCTTGTCAAATTCTTTTTCAGCATCAATTGAGATGATCATGTGATTTTTGTCTTTGATTCTACTTATGTGGTGAATTACATGGATTGTTTTTTGAATGTTGAACCAGCCTTGCATCCCTGGGATGAATCCGAGTTGGTCATGGTGTATAATTTTCTTGATGTGGTTTTGAATGCACATTGCTTGTATCTTGTTTAGCAGTTTTGCATCTAAGTTCATCAAAGATATAGGTCTATAGTTTTCTTTCCTTGAGTTGTCTTTATTTGACTTTGATATTAATGTGATGTTGGTTTCATAAAATGTGTTTGGGAGGATACCATTTTTTTCTATTTCATGGAAAAGTTTAAGCAGTATTGGGATTAGCTCTTCTATAACTGTTTTATAAAATTCACTTGGAAAACCATCTGGCCCTATGCTTTTGTTTGATGGTAAACTCTTTATTGCTGTTTCTATTTCTTTGATTGTTATTGGTTGATTTAAGTTTTCTATATCTTCTTGACTCAATTTAGGAAGGTTATATGTGTCTAGAAATTTGTCAATTTCCTCTAGATTTCCCACTTTGTTGGCGTACAGTTTTTCAAAATATTTTCTGATGACCCTCTGTATTTCCACACTATCAGTGGTAATATCACCTTTTTCATCTCTTATTTTGGTAAGTTGGGTTGATTCTCTCTTTCTTTTGGTAAGGTTGCCCAATGGTTTATCTATCTTGTTTATTTTTCAGGAAACCAGCTTTTGGTTTTGTTTCACTAATTTCTGCTCTGATTTTCATAATTTCCTGTCTTCTACTGGCTTTGGGGTTAGATTGTTCTTGTTTTTTAAGGGCTTTGAGCTGTGTCATTAGGTTATTTGTTTGGTGATTTTCTGTTCTTTTTATGTGGACACTCAGTTCTATAAATTTTCCTCTTAGTACTGCCTTCAAGGTGTCCGAGAGGTTTTGATATGTTGTGTCTCTGTTTTCCTTGGTTTCTAGGAATTTCTTAATTTCTCCCCTTACTTCTTCTATGACACAGTCCTCATTCAGCAGTGTGGTGTTCAGTCTCCATGTGTTTACATGGTTACTCTGGGTCTTCTTAGAGTTGATTTCTAGTTTCACTCCATTGCGGCCTGAAAAGATGCAAGGAATTTTGTTACATTTTTTGAATTTGCCAGGGCTTACTTTGTGGCCCAGAATGTGGTCTATTTTGGAGAAGGTTCCATGTACAGATGAGAAAAATGTGAATTCAGCTGTAGTTGGGTGAAATATTCTGTATGTGTCTAACTGGTCCATTTGGCTTATGGTATTATTTACGTCCAAAGCATCTTTACTGGTCTTTTTTTTTAGAAGATAGGTCTAGTGATGTGAGAGGAGTATTGAAGTCTCCTAGTATTAGTGTATTGGGATCTATGTGTGACTTTATATCATGCAGTTTGTTTTATGAATGTGGCTGTACCTATGTTTGGGGCATAAATATTGATAATTGTTATTTCTGCTTTTTGGGTTGTTTCTTTTACTAGTAAAAAGTGACATGCTTTGTCTCTTTTGATAAGCTTAGGCTTGAAGTCTAATTTATCTGATATCATGGTTGTTACTCCTGCTTGTCTTCGAGTTCCATTGTCATGGATTACCTTACTCCAGCCCTTCATCTTTAGTTTGTGGGAATCTTTGCTTGTAAGGTATGTTTCTTGCAGGCAGCATATAGATGGATTCTGGGTTTTAATCCATTTTGCCACCCTGTGCCTTTTTATTGGGGAGTTGAGACCATTTATATTCAGTGTGATTATTGAGAGATGATGTTTAATTCCTAACATTTTGAGTTTTGACTTCTGTTTGCGGTGCATTTGTTCTTCTTTGCTTAGGTGTTTGCTTCCTGGAAATTATTGTTTCTCTGGTTCTGACATTTACTTGTTAGTTCTTCTTTGTAATTAATCTCTTTGAGTATTTTCTCTAGTGCTGGTTTGAAAGACATAAATTCTTTCAGTTTCTCTTTGTCATGGAGGTATTTTATATCCTCATCAATTTTGAGAGAGATACTGGGAAAAGGAATCTTGGCTGCAAGTATTTTCTTTCAAAGTTTAGAATATGTTACTCCAGCCCCTCTTGGCTTTCATGACTTGGTTTGTGAGGTCTGGCATGATTCTAATTAGTTTGCCTCTAAATGTCACTTGGCCTTTTACTTTTGTTGCCTTTAGAATTCTCTCCTTAGCCTCTACATTAGTCAGCTTGATTATTATGTAGTGTGGTGAACTTCTTCTTTGGTCTTGTCTATAGGGGGTTCTATATGTTTCCTGCACTTGTGTGTCAGCTTCTCTTTCTATTTTTGGAAAGTTCTCTGATATTACTTCTTTGAAAATGTTGTTTATTCTATTAGTTTCAACTTCTAATCCATCTTCTATGCCTATTATTCTTAGGTTACCTCTTTTAAAGTTGGCCCAGAGCTCATCCATGTCCAATTCATACTGTCTATTTATTTTTCCAGATTATGTACAATGGATTCATTTTAAGAATTGTCATCTTCTAAGAGTGAGATTCTATTTTCCATGTGGTCTAATCTACTGTTTATCATTTGTATTGATGCCTCCACTTTTCTTATTGCATCTTTCAAATCCTTCTCTTCCCTCAAGGCTTCTCTATGATTCCTTTTCAGAGTGTCAGATTCTTTGTTTATTTGTTCCTTTATTTCTGTCCAGTTCTGTATTCTGCTTTTTTACTGGAAGTTTTGTATCATTTATATTATTAAAGATCTGAATTGTTCTTCAGGAATCTCTGTCTTTCAGTGTTGTTGAATTCAGTTATTGTGGGATTGTGTTAATTCATTGTTTCTTTGCTATTTTTCCTTCCCATGGTTTCCCCGTTCTTATATTTATATCTTTGCTTTTCTTGCAAGCTTTCTCTGAACTTACAGGCTTCTTTTTTTTATTTTTTCTCTGTGAATGTTATCTTGTACTGAATTGCAATTACTCTGGGACTTCTTCCTCCTGACTCTATTGGTGCCTTTGGTGGGTCTCAGGTGTTGACTTCTAGGGTCTAGCAAAAGCTAACAAAGCAACCAATCCTCCAAACAAATATAGATAAATCAAAGCAATGCAAAATGAAAACAGAGTAAAAACAAAACAAAAACCCAGAAAACAAAAAACAACAAGAAACAAAATAATAAACCCTGGAAGTTTGTAAGAACAGACCTGATTTGGCCTCTGCAGATCTTTTGGGTAGACCTCTGCTGCTGTGGTGGCTGGCAAAAATGGCAGCTGCCACTGCCATGCACGTGCAGGCTCCTTTGTTCTTCCTGGTCTGCTTTCTGGGTTCTGATCAGCTGCTTTTATTGCTTTGTTCACTTTTCTGCTGTTTTGCTTTTCTTTCCTTCCATCAAGAAGCTGCTTTTGTGGAGGTTTGGTTCAAGCTCTTCTGTGCTGTTGATTGCTACTCTGGTTCTGGAGGGAAAGGTGAGCTGGAATGGCCCTGCAAGGGATTAAGCTGGTCATACCACACATTCTGGTCACTGTCAAAAGTGCCATGATATGCCGCCTGGTTAGTTCAGGTGTCGCTTACTTCACCTCTGTCACTGGGAATGCAGAAGGTTGCTATATATTTCTTTGTTAGTAGACCCCATGCCAGGGGCTGGCTTAATGACAATGACGGCCACCACTCTGTGACGTGGTATCAATGCAGCACAGACAGGCTCCTTTGCTCTCCCTGGTCAGCTTTCTGGATTCTGTTCAGCTGTACTTTAGTTTTTTGTAGTTTTTTTCACTTTTTTGTTGCTTTTTTTCTTGTGTCAAGAAGCTGCTTTTATGGCAGATTTGAATCAAGCTCACAGCACCTGATAAGAGGTGTTTCACTCTGACACCATCTTCCCAGAAGTCCAGTGTGATGGTTTCTAAAGCTATCATGACATTGCTAATATAATGCACTTTGTTTTTGAAGTGTTTTGCTTTCCTAAAATGCCCCACCACAGAAGATGATGTAGGAATAAGCACTCTCTTTCTTCCTCCTCTTTTGCTTTCCTGTTTTTGGTTTATATTTTTTGATAGGATATCTTGGTAAAGGTCATTTTTTATTTATAATTTGGGAGATCTTAATTTTTTCATCACTTCAAAATCTCAATAGATATTTATGATTATATATATCTAAGTGGGTCAGAAAAATATTATTCTTCATATCTTTGCACAAAATTAATTAAATTTTTATGAAAAATAGAATAAAATAAAAATGTAGAACAATAATTTATACACTAAGTATTTTTTATGAAACAAAAAGACTTTTAGCAACTATGTAGATAATGCTAGGTTATAACTATATCTTCCAAAGTTCATGTATTGGAAGCATAATTCTCAAATTTATCTGCTGGTGGAATTCGGAGGTGACTAGTATTAGACTGGACAATGAAGGTTTGCCTCTATGACATTAGTGGCTTTATAAGAAGGAAAAGTGGTCAGATCTGCACACTTGTTCTGAGTGCCCCTATGATGTTTCCACTGTGTTGTGATGCAGCAGGAGCCCATCAGTAGATGATAAGCAGTTGTTGGCATATGCTCTTGGATGTACTAGCCTCCATAACTGCGAGCCAAATAAACCTCTATTGTTTATAAATTACTTTGTTTCATATATTTTCTTATAGCAATAGAGAATTAACTGAGACAGCTAATAAATTTCTTGGGATGTTAGGATATTCTTCCTATTTTTCAACAAACATTATTTAGTTTTTGAGATTTTTTGGTGTTTACCTTTGTTTCATGTTTTTATAATTACCCTGTTTATGTTCATTATGAGCCTTAGAATCTTATATCCAAGGAAATACTTTAAGAAAATATTATGTAAAGAATATTGCTTTTAAAAATGATTAAATACTTATGCTTTAATTAGAAAAAATAAAAGCAATTCAAATTTAATGAGAATGTTTACATTAATTACATTAATGTTTAAATTAAAAGCCCAAATTTTTGTCAAATAATTATTGATAGCTTTTGTGTAGCTTAGTATTTATTATAATATAATTTGGTCACTATAGTTTATGAAAAGTGGGATTATGTATTAAAAGCTTCAGAATGTTAACAACCTTGCATATATTGAAATATAACTTTTGGAATAATTCTAGATGCAGAAAAAGATTTTATTTCATTTTGGATTTCTAAAAGTTAGAAACAGTAATAAAACAAGAAGCTAAGTAGATAAATAACAATAAAGCTATTTGGCAACATATTATACAGCAATTAGTCTTTTAGCAAGGCATATTAGTGATATTAGAAAATGTTCAATACAAAAGCTTCAATGAAAAGAGTAGGGTACAAATTATAACCATATGTGATCTCTCAATTATATCTCTTTGGTATAGAGTGTCAGTAACTCTAACATTGTTTTAAGTATCTGCAATTGCATGCATCACTTACCCATTTAGTCACACTAAATAAATACATCCTCTGCATGAAAGAAATTAGTTTATTCCAAGAAATAAAGTGGTATAATAATATTTGGTAGCAATTTTCCATACTGTAACATTTTCTCAAAGAAATTAAACTCATAATTAGCCTGTGTTCCTCTCTCCATTAAAAATCTCAGTCAAAATAAAGTTATACTTGAAATTTTTACTTCCTTTCTATTAATTCTTATAATTTATATGCCCCTAAATCTATTTTTGAATTATCAAAAGAGATAATGGTGCACTTTCCAGTTTCTGATGCTGCACATGAATGCAGTGAACAATAAACCTAAAAAATTCTTTTTCAATTGACTGCATGCAGAGAGAAAACAGTAGCACCTGCATTAATAGTCCAAGGGAGAATAGCAGAGTCCTAAACAGCAGGGTTGTGCAAACCTGCTCACAGAAAGATGCTACTTAGAGGTCATTAGATTAGATGTATCAGCCCATATGCTACCTGATTAATAGAGACCAGAGAGTCTTCCTCTGAGCCACAGTCCCAGGAATGAATAAGTTGAGAACAATGTCATTATGAGGTACACTGTTGGGGTAAACCAACTTCTGAACACAGTGAAAAAGAAATTGCAGATTATTATATGATCTTTATGAATTGAATCTAACAACCTACATCTTAAAATTATAACAATCTTTATATTTTATATTATAACAATCTTTATACATTAAAGAGTAATGTATGCTCCATGGAATAACTTCAAACAATAGAAAATCAAGTATTAATTTTTGTATGTGTTTTAAAGCAATATCATACCTTGGTATGCTTTTCTTTGGGAAACCACTGTCTGCCAAGTTCCATTGTAATCTTGATTAGTCAGGCTGTTTATATAGTGCCAATATCATCTCTCTGGTCCAACAGGAGGGCACATAAGCTAGACCTGGTCAATCATGGTACTTCCCTTTCTGCATATAGATATTGGTTGAAAATATTGAAATGAACCCAGATAGGAAAAAGTGAATAATTTTTATACAAAATTTCTTCTTCGAGCCAGGCGTGGTGGCGCATGCTTGTAATCCCAGCATTCGGGAGGCTGAGACCGGAGGATCTGAGTTTGCAGCCAGCCTCAGCTATCTAGTGAGGCCCACCGCAACTTAGTGAGACCCTGTTTCAAAATAAAAGAATAAAAAATAGGGCTGGGGGTGCAGCTCGGAGGTAGAATGCCCCTGAGTTAAATCCCCAGTACCGCAAAAAAAAAAAAAAAAAAAAAAAAAAAAAAAAAAAAAAAAAAAAAAAAAAAAAATATATATATATATATATATATATATATATATATATATATATATCTTCTTCTTCTATTGTCCACATGTACTGTAAACAGAGAGCTGAGGTGGGAGTCATCTCTGCAAGCCTGTATAAGAGCTGGCAGCTGCCAGAATTTAGCAGCTCTCTGATTAAAGAAAAGTAAAGAAAAAGCTAAATCCTGTCAAGCCAGTGATTGCAGAGAACCAACATGAAAAAGCAATCACAGTCTTCTCTCCCCATTTGAATACCTCAAGAACTTTAACCTCCAGACACCACAGCCAAAATTTCAAGCATACTTCTGTGGCTGCCACTGAACTAGTCAAGAAACCAAAACTAGAGACCCTTCCTGCAGAGACCAGAGAGACTACAACATCACTAGTCAAGATTGTGAGTTTACAAAACATAACAGCAGGAACCTGCTTGGCTGCATGAGTTTGGCTGTTACCACACATTTTCCTGCAGCCCATGGTGTCTGTGAGTTTGCAAATTATCCCTGTGGAGTTGGGGGTGGAGTCAGACACAACATAAATGTGAAATAGTAGACAGTCCCTAAGGATACTCAGGCAGGACCTAGAGTATGCAGTCTGCTTCTCCCTGCGGTATCACCACAGGATTGTTAGCAGTGGGATCTGTGGAGTGAAATAACTCAGTCAACCATGCTGCAGACTCAGAAGGCTATAAACTCTCACCTGATGATATTTGGGTATCAAGAGTACTGCAGCCTTAAAGGTCTCATTTTATTGTAGCTCCCCAGAGCAGCCACCTACACCACAGTGGAGTTTATGCCTCATGATCAGGAAGGTCAAGGGGCAGCAGAGTTTCATGTGATCACAGCTGGCAGAGCACCAACAGTATTGCTGGGGCAATTTGACTCAGACAGCCATGCTACAGGATGAGAACACTACAAACTCTTGGCTGGCAGAGTTTGGGCTTGGTAGTGAGCACATAGGCCAGTGTCTGACAGGTTTCACATGATCACAACAAGCAAAACAGTAATGAGGTCCCTGGGACATCAAAGCTCAGCCAACAGCCCAGAAGGTCACAATCTCTGGCCTTGCTGAGTTGAGACTGGGACCACAGAGGCCAGAGGCCAGCAGTATACAGGGTTTCATGTGATTGCATCCAGCAGAAGGATGTTATATCCCTGGGACATTAAATCTCAGACATCTGGGGCACATATTCAGAACATTTTAGTCTCTGGCCTGCTGAGTCTGAGCCCAAAATGCACAGAGGCCAAAGGCAATCAGAGACTACTGCTTGCCTGCACTAAGAATTATATCCTGTTAAAGAGGTTCTGGGAAACTAATTTAAAATTCTGGTTATATGAGACATATTTATTGAGTCAAATGTATAAACCTAGCATAGGACTTATTATTAAGGGACAACAAATAGTCATAGGACTCCCATACAAAGAGGAAGAGGATGCTAAGACAACAAAGACACAAACCTAAGAATCCTGAAAAAAAAAGAAAGACGAACATGAATGACCATCTTCAAAGACCAAGGAGGAAATAATAAACTACCACAACTCAACAACAATGGAGATAACTAATATAGAGCTGCAAAAAATGCCAGAGCATGTATTCATAATTTAATAAAAAATCTTAGAAATGAAATCAGAGAAAGTGTACACAATATTAAAGAACATATCAAGAGAATTTGAGACCCTAAATAAGAACAAAGAAGAGGCCCAGAGCAAAATGAAGGGGAAAATAAAATGAAATAGACTCCAATAGAAACCAGCTCTGGCGGAGTAGATGACATAGAAAATATATTCTCATTCTCAGAAGACAGGGCTCTCAAAACTGACTGCACAGTCAACAATATAGAGAAGACCATAAGATAACACCTGGAACATTCAAGAAATATGGGATAATATGAATTGACCTAACTTTTGGCTAATAGGTACTGCAGAAGGAATAGAAACTAAAACTAAGGGCATTGGAAAGCTCTTTGGAGAAATAATAACAGAGAATTCCCCAAACATGAAAAGTAAGATGGATATCCACATACAGGAAACATGAAAAACCCCAATAAGACAAGATCAAAGAACCTCTACACACGACATAATAATCAAAATGACAAATATAGAGGTCAAGGAGAGAAATTTAAACGCATTGAGAACAAAAGAATGAGTGACATTCAGAGGCAAAACAATAAGAATCACTCTGAATTTATCAGCCCAAATAATGAAAACCAGGAAGGCCTGGTATAATGTACACCACACCCTAAAGAATTTCCAACCAAGTTTGCTATATCCAGTAAAAATATCTTTCAAAATTTATGAAGAAATAAATTCATCCCAAGACAAGCAGAAATTAAAATAATGCATGATTATCAAGCTGGCACTAGAGAAAATACTTAAATAAATAACACACAGAAGAAGAAAAAAAAACAAATACTAGAGCCAAATAAGGGATAAATTCTACCAGATGAGAAACTAAGCAAAGGAGAAATTGTACTATATCAAATATAAAACAAAGCTAAAATGACAGGAAACAAAAATCATCTCTCAATAACATTTAATATGAAAGGTTTAAGCTCCCCAATAAAAAAACATAGACTGGCAATGTAGATTAAAGAACATAATCCATTTATATGCTACTTGTAATAATTTCACTTTAGAAGCAAAGATATTCATAGGCTAAAGGAGAAAGAATGGAAAAATATATTAGATGCAGATGGAAAGAAAAGCAGAGATAGCAACCATTATATCCAACAAAACAAACTTTAGGCAAAAATTTATCAGAAGAGACAAAGTGGTTGTTATCTCTTACTACTAAAAGAAACAATCCAGCAAGAAGATACAATGATACTAAACATGACCCAATCCTGGGTGCACCCATGTTTTTTGTTTGTTGTTTTGTTTTGTTTATATTTCATTTTATTTTTGTGGATATAAACTCAGATAGATCCCAATACAATAATACTGAGAAACTTCAGCATACCTCTCACACCATTAGGACAATCTTTAAGACAAAAGATCAGTAAAGAAAAATTACCAAGGACACTCCTCCCAGACATAGAAAAATCAGTCCTTAAATTAATCTGGAACAACAAAAAGCCAAGGATAGCCAAAGTAGTTCTTAACAGCAAGAACCAAGCAGAAGGTATCACAATACCTGACTTCAAACTCTACCACAAAGCCACAGTAATAAAAACAACCTGGTATTGTAACAAAAACAGACACATAGACCAATGGAGCAGAATAGAAGACTCAGAAACAGACACACATGCTTACAGGCAATTGATTTTTTACAAAGGATCCAAAAATATACACTGGAAAAAAGATAGCCTCTTTAACAAATGGTGTTGGCAAAACTGGTTAACCATATGCAGGAAAATGGAAATAAACTCCACTTTTCTCACCCTGCACAAGAGTCAATTCAAAGTGGATAAAAGACCTGGAAGTCAGGCCAGAGACCTTGCAGCTACTTGAAGAGGGCATAGGACCAACACTTCAACACATAGGCACAGGTTCTCAGCAAGACCCCCAAAGCACAAGCAACTCAAAGGAAGATCAATACAAGGGATTGCATTAAACTGAAGAGCTTCTGTGCAGCAAAGGAAACTATCAAGAACTTCAACAGAGAGCCCACGGAGTGGGAGAAAATTTTTGCCAGCTACTCTTTTGATAGAGGTCTAATATCTAGGATATACAGAGAACTCAAGAAAATCACAGCTAAGAAAACAAATAACCCAATCAAAAATGGGCAAAGGATCTAAATAGACACTTCACAAAAGAAGAAATACAAATGACCAATAAATGTATGAGGAAATGTTCAACATCATTGGCAATCAGGGAGATGCAAATCAAAACTACCCTGAGATTTCACCTAACTCCAGTCAGAATGGCAATCATCAAGAACACGAACAACAACAAATGCTGGCTAGGGTGTGGAGAAGTGGGAACCCTAATACATTGTTGGTGGTATTGCAAATTCATGCAACCACTTTGGAAAACAGTATGGAGGATCCTCAGACAAATGGGAATGAACCTACCATATGATCCAGCAATACCACTACTGGGTATCTACCCAAAAGAACGGAAACCAAACTATCAGACTGATGCATGTGTATCTATGTTTATAGCTGCACAATTCGCAATAGCCAAACTATGGAAGCAGCCGAGATGTCCATCAACAGATGAATGGATTACAAAACTATGGGATATGTACACAATGGAATATTACTTAGCCATAAAGAAGAACAAAATCATGTTATTTGCAGGGAAATGGGTGCAACTGGAAAACATTATGTTAAGTGAGATTAGTCAATCACAAAGAGAAAAAAAAAGCGTATGTTCTCCCTGATATGTGGATGCTAGGGAAAAGATAGGGAATAAGACGGTCTCCAGATGAAAAAGAAGAAACCCTAGATGAGCAAAGAGGTTGACTTAACTGAGGGGGATGGACAGGGTTGGGGGACAAGCTAATGAACATGATGTACTTACACAATTATATCAAGATCACTCACTGAACTGAACTTGAGAAGGAGGGAGGGCGAGGGAGTGGGGTGGGAATTGGGGAAGAGTTTAAATGATAAATGTGTGCATAAATGCCTTTATCAGCTTGTGCCTAACAAAGATGTATGATTCCAATGCACCAATTATTATAAAAAAAATAAATAAACAAAAAAAGACACTTCAGATCTAAAGAACACTATAAACCAATTGGACCTAACAGATCTATAAAATATATTCCAACCCCTAACAACTGAATATGGAATTCTTCCCAGCTGCTCATGGAAGCTTTTTCAAAAATAGACTTTATTTTTGGCCACAAAGCAAGCACCAAAATATTTTTTTAAAAAACATATAATTCCATGCATCTTTCAGATCATAATGGAATAAAAGTAGAAATCATCAACACGAACCCTCAAAGGAATTACATAAATGCATGGAGATTGAATAACATACTTTTGAATGAGGACTAGATCATAAAAGAAATAAAGTAATAAATAGAAAATTCTAGAATTAAATGAAAATAGAGATATAACATATTAAAACCTATGGGACACATTTAAGGCAAGTTTAAGAAAAATATTTATAGCATTGACTGCCCATATAGCAAAAATAGAAAGTCACCAAATAAATCACCTAATGACACACCTCAGAGCTCTTGAAAAACAGGAATAGATTTTTCTCAAAGCAAATAGAAGGCAGGAAATAATTAAAATAAGCAGAGAATGCAATAAAATAGAGAACAACAATAAAAATAATACAAAAATCATTAAAACAAAAAGTTGATTCTTTGAAAAGATAAATAAGATTGATACATCCTTAGACAACCTAACTAAAAGAGAGAATTGACCCAAATTATTACACTGAGGAATAAAAAAGGGAGACATCACCACAAGCAGTGGGGAAATCTAGAGAATCATCAGAACAGAAAATATTTTGAAAATATATCTCCAAAAAACAGGAAAACATAGAAGAAAATTAACAGATTTTTAGACACATATACCCTACCCAAATTGAGCCAAGAGGTTATAGAAAACCTAAACTG